>JBCNJP010000028.1:75481-106200 GCA_039602395.1 Deinandra increscens subsp. villosa | reverse complement strand
GCCCCCTAAACGGTCGAAAAGGGGTATCCGATCGAAAAGGGTATCCGATCGAAAAGGGTACCCAATCGAAAAGGGGGTATTCGATCGAAAAGTATGTGTCTGATTGAAAATCAGGAATCGAAAAGCCGACTCTTTGATCGGGCAGAGTGACGGCTTAGTCGAAAAGCAGTGATGAGCCGAAAAGTTCACTTTTCGATCGAATCGATAACCTGGGACTAGCCACAGAATCCGATCGAAAAGCTGGCGCTAGTCTGATCGAAAAGCTGATCGAGAAGTCTATTGATGGATCGAAAATCTATATATTCTAATCTAAAACACGAGACTAAGCCACAATTTTGATCGAAAAGTAAAGCTAAGGTTTTCAATTAATGTTAAGATTTTCGATCGAGAAGTAAGAAGTATAGTCGAAAACTAAGCTTTTCGATCGAGAATTAGGATTTCGATCGAAAAGGTAAGAACCTATCGAAATTAGTTAGGGTTTTATCATAGTTTTTCAAAAACGAAATCTGATTAAGGTTTTGGATTTGTTTTAAAACCCGATTTTGTGATTGAAACGAATTAGGGTTTTCAGATTTTAAAATAGATTCGAAAACCATATCTGATTTCGAGATTATTGATAGCAAGAATATGAACGAATTTAGATTTATGATTCGATTAATCAACATCACGCTCTGATTCCACATGTTGAACGAATCCTGAATCGTAAGATAAATAAATAGATAATAATGTAAAGATTACCTATTGGTGGAAGAATTGATGTCTGTGCTGATTGAAAAATCCATCTAGTATGCTGTTCGAGTTCCCATTTAAGGTGTACAGTTAGGATGGTGAAGGTGGATGAGGTCCACGAATTGTAGAGAGGGAGAGAGAGAGAATCACGATTTTATGTAGGTGATTAGAAGGTGTTAAATCTATCTCCTTTGATCTCTATTTATACACCCTAAGGGAAACCCTAATTATATTAGTAAGGGAAATTACGTCGATCGAATAAAAGCCTAATATGGGTAATGAGATCATTGCTTATTTAAGATAAATTTGTTGTCATGGGAAAACCCGATGTAAATCCTTCATTGTATTTTCTGGTTGTAGAGAGATGATCTTTTTTAACATTAAGCATTTCATGGACTTTTGTAGCAGCCATGAAAGACACCTACCTTTAGGATGTTGATAGCGCATTACAACTTCATCGACGGAAGCTTATAACCACGTCTAAATTCCCCACCAATGCTTTCTGGGTGAACAAAATGCATGTCTTTATGTTTGTGTTCAACTCTTATTTTTCAGGTCTTTATAGCAAACATAACGCACATACAAGTATAGAAAATAAAACAGAAAATTGCATACTCCGTCGTTCAGCTTTTATATAACGAAACACAAAACGATTTCGTTTACGCGCGTTCTCCCTGCGACAACGCGAATCTATTGAATATTATATTATATATGTTTTATTATAATTGAATATTATATTACTAAGCATATTATATTTCAAATATCTTATATATATTTTTTATTTTTTTACTTTTCTTCTTTATTTATTTATTTATTTATTTTTGTTTTATTCAGATGAGTTTGACAAAGTGGTTGGTATTTTATTGGTGGTGTAACATATTTTGTTTATTTGAAGCGTTTTGGTCTTTATACGTTTTATTATTCTTGTCTTCTTTACGTAGCGTTATATATAGCAGTTCAATTGTTTAGTGTACCCGCGTTATCCCAAAGCAACGCGCGGGTTGTAAAATCTTGTTATTTATAAACCAATATTATAGATAACACATTAAGATATATATATATATATATATATATATATATATATATATATATATACTAGGGGTGTACCCACGCGTTGCGGCGGCGACAGTTTATAGCATGTTATTTGTCTTCCGTTCGCGCGTTCGACGATGACGACAATTTACAACGCGATATCCGTTTATGTTAGCACGATGCGGCCCGATGATAAGCGAATGGAAACAAATGAAAGCGTTTTAGAAACAAAATAATGGGAAGAGCTTTGATGGGTGAAACTAATGGAAACAAACAAAAGCATTTTAAAAGGATACTTTTATATGGGATAAGTTTCATGCTTTAGTCAATAAGAATTTAAAATGTCAGAATGCAAAAGATGGTTTTGTTATTTCGGATACACCTAATACTTGAAGTTCTCAAATTTTCACTTCTAAAAATAAAATAATTATATTAACACATGTTATTTGACATTTATTCACTTTGTCTAAAAATTCAAAAAAGTCAAATTTCTCCAATACATATTTGTGTTTTGACCAAATTTATTAACCGTGCATTGTTTGGTTTCTGAAGACTTATAGAAACATTTGGTAACGTGGTAAAAGTTTGATGACATAATGTAAAAAATAATGATGATAAATAACATAGTTGTAGTTAAATAATCGTTTTAATAAACAATTTATTATTCAGACATTTGTTTGGTATTTAAAAACTAATAAAAACATAAGGTATAATAATGTGCTAAAAATTTGATGATGTAATATAAAAAGAAATGATGAAAAATAACATAATTGTAATTAGATAAATTTTATATTAAATTGCTTATTAACCGGACATTTGTTTGGTTTTGGTTAAACTAATAGGAATATTTGTGTTATGGGTCACAAGAGAACTAACAGGATTGAGGAGAAGGTTCAACCAACTGATAGTTGAACTAATTGTCATTAACGGTATTAATATCGTCCTCAACTAACAATGTGTTAGTTAGGATACACTTACAGCTTTAGTTCCCCAGCATACATGAATGACAACACTCTCTCTAACTTTACATTTTTACAAATGACACAAACAGTCCCTATATTAACAACTGTATCAATACTCCCAACCCATAAAAGTCTTGACCTCAAGACTAAAAATCTGGAAATCGAATCTGTAAATCATGCAAATCCTCCCAAGTAGCTTCAGATACCCCCAAAGATTGCCAATGTACTAACACCTTGACACCAGCCTTTGATCCCTTCTTGTAAATCTTTCTGTCTAAAATTGCAGCTGGATAAAGGTGAAATCTTCGTTCAGTTGGAAAAGGAATTATAGTGGATGGAGTCCCAACAACAGCCTTTTAACAAAGATACATGAAGTGTATGGTGGACTTGAGCATCAGAAGGCAAATTCAGTTCATAAGCAACTGGTCCTACATTTCCACAATCAGAAATGGAGAAAGTTTATAAGCACTTAGGAGAAAGTTTATTAAACTTTGAATGGATCATGGTTGATTGACAATAAGGCTGCAACTTTACTCACACCTACGTTCCCACTTGAAAACTTCTCTCAGTTCTATGATGATCAGCCTTCTGCTTCATCCTATTTTTAGCTCTATCCAAAGAGTGTTTCAAAATTGCCACCATCTCTTCTTTTTCACAAAAAAATCATCAACTGCAGCCACCCTAGGATATTTTGGAATATAGGGAACAAAGATAGGAGGAGGGAAACCAAATAGAGCTTGAAAAGGAGACATATTAATACTAGAATGGTGATTAGTATTATACCACCACTGCTCCAAAGAGAGCCATTTACACCACTCCTTAGGTTTTCCCATGACCATACACCTGAGATAGGCTTCAATACATCTATATACCACCTCTGTCTGGCCATCAGATTGAGGATGGTAAGCTGTGGACATAGCTAACTGGACACCTTGTAACTTAGTAAATTCCTGCCAAAAATTACTATGGAAAACTGGATCCCTATCTAAAACAATTGTATCAGGCCAACCATGAATTTTAAACACATTTTCTAAAAATAATTGGGCTACCTGAGCAACTGTATAAGGATGAGCTAAAGGCATAAAATGGGCATACTTTCTGAGCCTATCAACCACCACAAAAATGACATCTTTGCCTTGAGACTTTGGTAGCCCACTGATGAAATCCATGAAATCCATATGAGCTCCACCGCCAATTTTTGCTAACACGGTCTTCATCATCTGCTTCAATTCATCTACGCTACGCTCAGTCTTTTGCGTAGTTTCACCCAATCGAAGAAGTGTGACTGGATGTTCTTGAACGGAGCATTCCAAATCGGAATGAGAACGCTCCAGACTAGCGTTGTTGCGAGTCATTGTGAGCATTTGATCTGAAATGATCGTCAGTGATCGGAGTAGCCAAGGAACGGTATGCTCTGATACCAATGTTATGGATCAAAAGAGAACGAACAGAATTAGAGAGAAGGTTCAACCAATTGATAGTTGAACTAATTGTCATTAACGGTATTAATACGGTCCTTAACTAACAATGTGTTAGTTAGGATACATTTACAACTTTAGTCCCTCATCATACAAGAATGAAAACACTCTCTCTCACTTTACAATTTTACAAATGAGACAAACAGTCCCTATATTAACAACTGTACCAATTTGGTATGATAATAATATGGTTAAATTGCTTATTTGTTCAGAGGTAGAGACATAGGACCTAACACATAATAGGCCTGCAACTCTTGTTTTTCTTTAGTTTCTCTTAGAGACATAGGACCTAACACATAATAGGCCTGCAACTCTTTTCTTTCTTTAGTTTCTCTTTGCTGAGAAGAAAATAAACCTATAAATTATATATTATCAAATTAGGTGGTGCAAACAAACAATATCTATGGTATGGCTTATTTGTTTAAAACCATATAAATTACAAGTATTATAATATGATCTTCAATTACTGTACAAAGATTAGCATAAAAATTTAACTTTTAGACTCCATCAAAATATGTTTTAGACTTCAATTTTTATAGTTTGATCATAATGGGTATCATCTTAAAAACAATTTAACGAAGATACCTAAAACTTTAAATACTCTTTATACGAAGATAAGGCTACCCGTGTTTCATTATGGGTATCATCTTAACTTTCTCAAATAAATTTGAAAATCATCTCATCCCCTCTTTTATCTATCTATCATCTGAAAATATACGTTGTTGATAATTTTATTAACTATCAATATAGATTTGTAATATTAAATTAACTTGAGATTAAGTAAAACGTTATTAGTTATAAAGAGTTAGTGTAGGAGATTGACTCATTTAAGCTAATTTCATTATGCATCTTATAATGTATATATATATGATCCATGAATATTAATTTATGTGAGGATATTAAATAAATTTGGTGTGTATTTAAGTGGTGTGCGAGAACTGACCAAATGCTTTTAAATTATTTAATGTCAATTAAATGGGAACAACTATTAACCCACAGTCAAAATCAACTGCAAAATTGTAGTCATATACATATCGGTCCCAGTCAAAATCAACTTCAAAATTGCAGTCATATACATATCCATATTATGCCATCCATCCATCCACCCTAAAAGCAATGTAATTATCAAACTATTTAACTCTATAACTGATGCATAGCATCAAGTACTTAAATAAATAAATAAAAATCCCTCATTAAAATAGGGTTTTAATGAAAAAAAATACTAAATTTGGTGTTTATTCGAGTTTTTAATTCAAAAGTATTCAAATTTGGTGCTTAATTGTTTTTATATTTGAATTATAGGTTATTTGGTGGGGTTTTGGTTTAAAATTGATAAATATAAATTTCCCACTTTAATTGGTCTTTAATATCATTGTATTGGGATTCATATAAACTTGGTGTTTAATATTGTTCAAGAGTGAATTTTAGGTGGCTCGTGTGTTCGTGATGAATTTAGAAGAAATCAGAAAAAAACGGGAGCGGAAACAGACTTGGGGAGCAAAAGTTATGGAGGTTAAAAGAAAAGAAATAAATAAAACAAGAGTTTGCAGTCAGCCCATTCTGTATAACCATGAGAGAGCAACCCAGCTTCTTTGTGCGCATGCTAAGCAAAAGCATTGCCCAGCGAGAAGACAACTGCAGCCATCGAAATATAAAAAGAAATCTGGAGGCCACAGGAATCGAACCTGTGAATTCTACATCCCAGCATGCTACATGCCACTAGGCCAAAAGCTGACTTCTGTTCAAGTGTGGGTTGTCTTTCTATTATCCTCTTCTGCGAAGAAGCCCAGTCAGGCCCAGGTCGCTGTTTACATTTCTAGCCCTTAAAATTCACTATAAAATGCATTTTTCCAGCCGTCTCAGAGGGAGAACACCCCCATAACTCTTTGAAAAACCCTAAAAAAACGTTATTGAAGATCAAGGGAGGATTAAAGATCAAGATTGAAACTTTCTTGAAGAAAAATTGAAGATTTGGAGCTAGATCGGGTTGCCAATTCATCTCTAGTCTTCATTTTCGTCTTTTAAAGGCAACTCCTAGCTCTAAGAACCAATTTTTTGGATCTTGTTCTTGGTCATGGTTAGTTTCAAGATTCGATTTTTATTGTTTCTAATCATGAGTCTTGGCTAAACCTTCATTATATACCTAGTTTAGATGATCTAGACCTTTTTGACTTTCTAATTTGACTTTTCAATATGATTATGTAATTTTTGTTGGGATTTACAGTGGATATCCGGGTTACCAATTTTTTTATCCGATTAAAACCGATTTAATATTAATTAATGCCAGATTAATTTAGAAGCGGAAGCGGTTTAATAAAACACGCAAATATAACTGTAAACATGATCAATCACCGGTACACGACAAACACAGAAAATATTTTATTTAAAACAAATAAAATAAATATCTAAGTAAATTAGATATACCTTGGAGGGATTTGAACAACCGTTCGAGACACCTGAATTCAACGGGCTCACGCTAGGATGAACTAAAACGTCTGACTCGAACCGGCGAGTCAGATCGTCGACTGAGACGGAGGCGACCATCGGTGGCGGTGACGGCAACGGTGGCGGCGGTGGTAGTGAGACTACCGGTGGAGGTGACAAAATCTTTTCGGCCGGGATCGCGACAGGAACTGGCCCTAAAACAATCTCGTCACCGGATAACGACGGTGACGCGGTGGCGGCAGCCGGAGAGTATAGCGGCGCGGGCCACAAGGAGGGGATGGGGCGCGGTGGCGTTGGCTGCGCCGGCAGCGCAAGGACCACCGGCCTGCGATCCGGCGACGACGGCGGCGACGGCCTGAGCTGCGGTTGCGGCTTCGGCTCGGGCGGTGGCGGCTTCTTTCTCGACACAGGCACAAATACTGGCTAAACGGGGATCCATCGGAGAACGACGAGGGATCACGTTGGTGGTGGTGGCGGCAAACAAAGGTTGGCGGTGGCTAGGGTTTTGCCCCGGGGTGGAGTGCGACGCAGAGAGAGAGAGAGAGAGAGAGAGAGAGGAGGAGATTAGGGTTTCATAATTCAGTTACTTGCTCTCCACTCCCTCCTCCTTATTAAATAAAATTTGCAGATAAGGGCCCACTCGTGGACTGGCCCCTTCTGCGATTTTTCTAGCCCAACCACACAAATCAGACTGTTAACCCGGTAATATCTGATTAATCCATTTAATTAAAAATGCGAGTGTTTTTTGCCGAATTTATTTTGTGGTGGAATTAAATAAACAATCCGGTATTTATTTAATTCACCAATCAGTTCATTTAATATTAATTAATCCGGTAATTAGATTTATAGTCCGTTAACCCTGGTGTAACTCTTACGGGTCAATATCGGTCGGGTTCGTTAATTCATCGGGTCAGGACACCCTATTTCCAACAGTCTCCCACTTAGACTGAACGCGATAGTTTAATGAGCTCAGTCAGAGGCACTCTAGCTATGCATGGCTACACCAACCAACATTGGCATTTTAAGTCGTCAGCCAAAGTATTGTTAATCAAGTAGACTTATGACTTGTGCATTCATTGTCATATGTTCCTTTCTTTATAAGACATTGATGAATTATGAGACATGGACTCTCATTGTTGATTCATCGATTCTCATTCTCGATACAATTCGAAGTGATCCAACAAACACACAGTAAGTTTGGGTGAGGCCTCACACTTATCACTTGGAATCAACGAGGGCGCCTTTATGTCCAACAGTTGCCAAAGCAAGAGTACAAAATTCCTTGTTGAGGCATACAACTCCCAATAAACCTCAGAGCCATTCCCAAAAGTAACTGTTATGGTTGGCAGTTACGCGACAACGTTCAGCTACAATCAAAGAATGTTCTTTAGTATAAGGGACTTCGAATATGCGTCTCAGGTCTAAGGAAACATTAGAGGATGCATTAATCAAGCAAGCAAGTCTTCCATGTTTGCGTTGCATGATGCGAGTTACGTCCAACGTCATTCACTAATGAGGTCCGTGAGTTTGAACGTTAAACGTCTTTAAGGTTCAACTAGTCACAATAGTCTTACTTTAGTATAGTTCCCACTAAACTAATCGACTACGGACATTTAGAACAAGAACTTCTTGTTCAAGGATTAAACGTATTAATATTGAACACAGTTATATAATTTATTATTGCGTATAACAGATGGAATAAGAATAATATGGATAACTGTTGATGTTCATACATCCAAATACCAAATCAAAATATGTATTTAGCTAATCTAAGCGCTATCGCTTCTCTATGGCGTATATGAGTCTTCTGAATCATAAGCTTAGTGAAGGGATCAGCTAAGTTTTGATCTGTGTGTACTTTGCTTATTTTAATCTCATTTCTATCGACTACTTCTCTTATGTAGTGGAATTTCCTCAGGATGTGCTTGGCCTTCTTGTGAGACCCTTGCTCTTTGGCTTGAGCTATAGCGCCTATGTTATCGCACAACATCTCGATTG
Organism: Deinandra increscens subsp. villosa; assembly: GCA_039602395.1. Taxonomy (NCBI): domain Eukaryota; kingdom Viridiplantae; phylum Streptophyta; class Magnoliopsida; order Asterales; family Asteraceae; genus Deinandra; species Deinandra increscens. The sequence continues at coordinate 97,556 of JBCNJP010000028.1, read as the reverse complement.
GCTGCCTAATGCTTGGCACGCCATCGAGATCGGATATGAATTTCTTCATCCATACAGCTTCCCTAGCAGCTTCTGAGGCGGCTATGTATTCGGATTCAGTAGTGGAATCTGCTACTACTGGTTGTTTTGAGCTTCTCCAGGAAACAACCCCTTAGTTAAGAGTGAATACGAATCCCGAATGCAAGCGAGAATCATCTCGGTCGGTCTGAAAACTAGCATCAGTGTAACACCTTACAGTGAGCTCTTCATCCACACCTCCGTATACAAGAAACATATCACTGGTGTTTCTCAAGTATTTCAATATGTTCTTTATAGCCGTCCAGTGAGCTAGTCCTGACGTCTGTTGGTACCGACTAGTCACCCTCAGTGCATACGAGACATCAAGTCGTGTGTAGAGCATGGCATACATGATAGATCCAAAAGCAGAGGCAAATGGGATTGATGCCATTTGGCTTATCTCTTGCTCCGTTTTAGGTGCTTGAGATTTGTCCAAAATTGTTCCCTTAGTCATGGGAATGACTCCTTTCTTGGAGTTGCTCATGTTGGACCGTGCTATGATCTTATCAACGTATGTGCTTTGACTGAGACCTAAAAGGCGCTTAGATCGATCTCTGTGAATTTTAATTCCTAGAATGTAAGTGGCTTCTCCAAGATCTTTCATAGCAAAACAAGATGAAAGCCATTTCTTAACTTTGTTAAGCATGGGTATGTTGTTTCCTATGATCAGTATATCGTCTACGTACAGTACGAGGAATGATATAACGCTCCTATTTGCCTTTCTGTAAACACAATGTTCATCCTTGTTTTGATCAAAACCAAAATCTTTGACCTTTTGATCGAAACGAAGATTCCAGCTTCGAGATGCCTGTTTGAGTCCATAAATGGACTTGCTCAGCTTGCAAACCTTGTTTGGATTCTCTAGATCGATAAAATCATCAGGCTGAAACATGTAGACATCTTCTTCGAGTTGTTCGTTCAGGAAAGCGGTTTTAACGTCCATTTGTCATATCTCATAATCATGGTATGCGGCTATGGCAAGGAGAATCCTGATCGATTTGATCATGACAACGGGCGAGAATGTCTCATCATAGTCAATCCCTTGGGTTTGAGTGAAACCTTTCGCTACTAGCCGTGCCTTGTAGGTTTGCACATTTCCATGCATGTCAGTTTTTCTTTTAAAGATCCACTTGCTCCCTACTGCCCGTGAGCCGGGGGGTAGCTCAATCAAGTCCCAGACATGATTGTCACGCATGGATTGCATCTCAGCGTTCATGGCTTCAAGCCATTTGTCAGATTCCGGATCTGACATAGCAGCTTTGTAGTTAGTAGATTCATCGTTAGAATCGGCTACTAAAAGAACGTCAAAGGCTTCATGATAGCCAAGGTATCTTTCGGGCTCTTTGCGCTTCCTTCCGCTCCTACGAACGCTTGCGCTTATGCTTGGATTTGATGGTGCGACAACCATTTGTAGGTCAGACGCAGCGACCGTTTCAGGTTTAGGTGTATCTCGAATCTCTTCAAGATCCACTGGATCACTATTTTTTCCTCGAGCAAGAAACTCTTTCTCAAGGAATTTACCTTTCCTTTTGATGGAAATTGTATTTGCATCAGGATGGTAGAAGTAATAACCGGTATTACTATAGTATCCAACAAAAGTTACCTCTTCGCCTCGGGGATCGAGTTTGTTGTCAGATTCACTTGTGACATAAGCTTCACATCCCCATACCCTGAGGTATGATAGTTTAGGAAGAGATCCATGCCATATTCATATGGGGTCTTCTCTACCTTTTTGGTCGGTGCCAGATTTATTAGGCAAGCAACGATTAAGATGGCATATCCCTAAAAGGAGTGTGGCAAGGTGGTCCTGCACATCATCGATCGAACCATGTTAAGCAGAGTTCGATTCCTCCTTTCACTTACGCCATTTAACTGGGGTGTGCCAGAAGGAGTAGGTTGTGAAACAATTCCACATTCCTTCAGATGGTTCAGGAATTCAGCGCTTAGGTATTCACCACCTCTATCAGATCGAAGTATTTTAATAGTTCGACTCAGCTGATTTTGTATTTCGTTTTGAAATTCTTTGAACTTTTCAATAGTTTCATGTTTGTGTTTCATCAGATAGACATAAGCATATCTGCTGTAGTCATCGTAAAAGTCACGAAGTACCGTTCGCGATTTCTCATCTCGGTTCGAAAGGGTCCACACACGTTGGTATGAATAATGCCTAACAATCCTTGGGCCCAATCACCTATATGGGTGAAGGGTGACTTGGTTAGTTTACCAGATAAGCACGACTCACATTGATCGAAGGAATCTGCATCTTGGGACTCGAGAATCCCCGCAGTTTGCAACTTCTTAATGCGATCCTTGCTTATGTGACCAAGTCTATGGTGCCATAACGAGGAATCGTTACTATCAGCTTTGCTTCTTTTAGAAACATGATAGAGCTGATCGTTTGTTTAAACATCTATCTCATATATACCATGTCGAGGTTTGGCCTCAAAATAAAAGATATCATTAAGGTAAGCAGAAATCAAATTTCCGTTAAATTTATATCGAAATCCTTGTTCAAACAATGAAGAGATAGAAATAATGTTCCTGGATAAACCAGGTGCATACAAACAGTTAACTAGAGTAACTACAAGGCCAGAAGAGCATGAAAAGGAATATGTGCCAGTAGCAAGTACTGGGACCTTTTTCCCGTCACCATCGATGAGGTCCATGCAGCCTTGTTCTGTCTTCTTCCACTTCTCAGGTTCCTGCAAAACATTAACGATGTGATAACCACATCCAGTATCAAATACCCATGAATCGGAGGAAACAGTGAAAAGTTCAATAACATTTATTGACATACCTCATGAGCAACCCTTATTAGGTTTCTTGGTCATCTTCAGCTTCGCAAGATAAATGGGACAGTTACGACGCCAGTGTCCCATTTTGTTGCACTCATAGCACAGGCGCTCCTTAGGAGGCTGCACCTGTGATTTCTTTCCTTTGCCTTCTTTAACCTTCTTGGCTTTGGAGATCTTTGTATTGGTGACTCTGAGCACGTCCGGCGTGGTCTTGATCTTCACATTGGGTATCAATGGAATAACCTCCTCGATCGACTGAGCCGAACAATTAATCGCAAGAATGCGATAATATTCAGGCAAAGATCTGGGTACTACATCAAGAGCCATCCCGTCAGAGATGGAGTAGCCAAGGTCGATTAGCCTATCGCGATACGCTTTCATCAAGATGACATGATCGTATGCTGAGGACTTGCTAGCCATAGAGTAGTTCAAAAGTTGTGAAAGTGCCTCAGCTCGCTCAGTCCTCTGACCTAACTCAAATAAATCCTTGAGTTTACGCATGATGTCATAAGCAGACATCCCCATGAAATTATACCGATAATCCTGAGTCATGCTAGATAACATAAGGTCAGTGACGTCCTTATCATCGTCAGTGTGCTTTTAGAGCTCAGATCGCGAGTTTTCATTTAACAAGTAAGATGGAATACTCGCGATAGGTCGGTCAATAACATAAAGTTTCCCAAAGAGCCTTAAAAGGTTCCTCAGGGTTGTCTGCCATGCGAGAAAGCTAGTCTCAGTGAAGGGGTCGAGTTGTACCATTGAACTTAATGGAGGTGAGTTTTCTTTAGCCTTCTGAGATAAGCAAAGTAGATTTAAATTAGTATTTTCGATGTTTTATATTTCTTTAAATATAAGTTGGTAAAGTTTATTTTTAAGAAATCGAGAATTCGTTTAGGCGGCATTACTTGAGACCACCAAATGAGCCTCGGGAGCAAGGCCGTGTAAACGAACTAACAACGGTTGTCAATTGTGAGACTCAAGTCACAACTCTCGGTATGAGGCCGCTATATACATACAATTGTATTTTGCAATACGTTTAGCCTCATCCGTGCCCACTTTAGCAATACACATCCGTGGCGCGGTGTTGAAATACTCCAACACCACAAACATGTATGTCTAAAGCGATAGTAATCCTAAATAGTCGAAGTAAAGAACACGGTGTTGAAATATTCCAATGTCCTCACCTTAGAAGGTACCCTCGGCACCAAGTGCGGTGTTGAAATACTCCAACATTGATGCTCCGTTAAATACGTTCCAAGTTTTACTTGAGATAGGATGGCACGAACTATCAGTTTTAATAATTACCATATAGGGATATTAATTACTTTTAATATTTAATTATCGTCAGACACGAACGATAAACCCTATCACTACTCGGGACTCGTAATTTAATTTAACCTGATTAAAATTACTAAGTTGTCGTGAATGGCATATTGTGTGTTAAATGGCATAAGGTCTTGATTTCGCTCGAGCCATACAAGCGAGATCATAAGGGACTTATTTAATTAAAATTATATACAATAAACAGTGAACAACCAAGGAGGCAACTCAATGCGTTCTTGGCGTGTACTCAGTCTTCGAGTCTTGGTTTTTTTTTTACAAAATATACAATTACTAAAAATGTAGTAACCTAGCTCAAATTTTGTACAACTTTGAAACCCTAAAACTGGTCCAATAAACCAAAAATTCGAAAAACATAAATGGGCCAAAACAATTGGGCCAACCAGAGAAAAACAAAACAAGCCACAACACATACAATTGTGTAATTTTTAAATAGGGGTCGGCCGTAACACACAATAATAAAATTCAATAGAATTAAAATTAAACAAGTAAAATTAATTCCAATTCGCAATTCGGATTTTAATCGAAATTGCGAACTACCGGTTACAAAAAGACCGGTTCTGGTTTGCGTGCGGTGATTATGGCTCTAATACCACTGTTGGGATTTACAGTGGATATCCGGGTTACCGATTTTAATTTTTTTATCCGAATAAAACCAATTTAATAAAAATTAATGCCAGATTAAATTAGCAGCATAAGCGATTTAATAAAGCACGCGAATATAACTGTAAACATGATCAATCACCGGTACACGACAAACACAGAAAATATTTTATTAAAAAAAATAAAATAAATATCTAAGTAAATTAGATATACCTTGGCGGAATTTGAACAACCGTTCGAGACACCCGAATTCAACGTGCTCGCGCTAGGATGAACTGAAATGTTTGACTCGAACCGGCGAGTCAGATCGTCGACTGAGACGGCGGCGACCATCGGTGGCGGTGACGGCAACGGTGTCGGCGGTGGTAGTGAGAATACCGGTGGCGGTAACAAAATCTTTTCGGCCGGGATTGCGACAGGAACCGACTCTACAATAATCTCGTCACCGGATAACGGAAGTGACGCAGTGGCGGCGGCGGAGAGTATAGCGGCGCGGGCCACGAGGAGGGGATGGGGCGCGGTGGCCTTGGCTGCGTCGGCAGTGCAAGGACCACCGGCCTGCGATCCGGCGGCGGCAGCGGCGGCGGTTTGTGCCGCGGCTTCGGCTTCGGCTCGAGCTGCGGCTTCGGCTCGAGTGGTGGCGGCTTCTTTCTCGAGACGGGCACAAATACTGGCTAAACGGGGATCCATCGGAGAACGGCGAGGGATCACGATGGTGGTGGCACCGAACAAAGGTTGGCGGCGGCTAGGGTTTTGCACCGGGGTGGAGTGCGACACAGAGAAAAAGAGAGAGATAGATAGGAGATTAGGGTTTCGTATTCGGCGATTTTTCTAGCCCAACCACACAAATCAGACTCTTAACCCGGTAACATCTGATTAATCCGTTTAATTAAAAATGCAAGTGTATTTAGCCAAATTTATTTTGTCGTGGAATTAAATAAACAATCCGTTATTTATTTAATTCACCAATCAGTTCATTTAATCTAATTAATCCGGTAATTATATTTATAGTCCGTTGACCCGGGTGTAACTCTTACGGGTCAATATCGGTCGAGTTCTTTATTTCGTCGGGTCAGGACACCCTATTTCCAACAATTTTGCCCTATGATTCTAATATGGATGCCTTGGATGTTCATGTGCGCATGTTTAGCTTCTGTTTTTATCATATTATGTAAGTTAATTGATGTGGAATGTAGAACTACGACCGTTTATTGATTAACTTATTGTTAATCGGTTAACTTTTTGGAGTTTATTGATTAATGCATGATCCGGAGACCTCCTACATGATAATATGATATGGATTTGGGGCTGATGTGTGTATCTATGTGGGATTGAGTTGACCAATTCATTTCATGTTCTAGGAAATAGTTACGCATTGTTTAGTGAGTTAGGGTGCTCATGACCATAAGATTCGAGCTCACTTATTCGTGTTTAGAGTTTTCTATGTCCTAGGCTATTTATTTCAGAATTATTGCATGTGTTAGGTGCCATTTAGAGAGACATTTCTTGTGGTTTCCTTTTACGTGTGCCTTTAGTCCGCTTTGACCAAAGCGATTAAACCGTTGGACAATTTTACATAGTTTTCTATCTGAGCTTAAATTAGGATTACCTTAGTGATTAGGATGTGTCTATAGTCCTATTTCATTTTGGTTTTCATCACTAGTGGATAGTGATCGTGTTGATTAGTCAAACTAGGGGTCTTAATGGGTTTGGAGGATTCTTATCTGGGTGATATTTTTCTCCGACTGATTTTTCCATATTTTGTTTTAGTTGTCTGTCCATTTTATCTGCTTATTTAATTTCTTTAGTTTACATAATTAATTCTCAAAAATACTTTCATCGGTTAAATATTAACAACGGTTCAGTATCCGGAGACTACAGAGCATCCACGGATTGATATCCGATTCTTAACAATATTGTACTGCATACGACGGATGCACTGCCCTAGGATGTAGTTTAGTCACTTGGTTAGATACCATTTAAAACTTGAGCATTTTTATAGACACGATTCTACGCATCAAGTTTTTAGCACCATTACCGGGGATCGAACCCGGGTCACCCGCGTGATAGGCGGGAATACTTACCATTATACTACAACGAAAATAAGGAAAAGTTATTAGCTTATTAACTTATGTTATAGAAAACTATTTCAATATTTACAAGTTAATAATATTGTAAATGAAAATAAGGAAAAGTTAAAATCTAATTTATATAATATTGAGTATTTTTATTGATTGATATTAGTAAAGTGTGGGTGGCGTGGGCGTTGGTTACTGAAGAGTCGATAAGTACACAGATTTTGAGCAAAAAAGGCGGTGACAAAGGAATTTACAAAAGCAATATCGTAATTTCACTGGGCATTTGTCCCAATGGTATGGGGATGAAGGTTAGAGCTTGGGGACCTTAAGGTCTCAAGTTCAAACCTGACTCAAGGGGGTTTTTCTCAAGTGGTGAGTTTCCTCCTTGATGGTGTTCCTGAGTGAGCCAAGCCTGGAGTGTCAAAATCAGTATGGACGGTTACAATCCCGTCTCAGGAAGGCTCACTCGGGTATTGGAGATATGGGGAGTAGTTCCAAACGCCGTTCAAAAAAAATATCGTAATTTCACTCATATTTTCTAAAATAAATTATAATACTCAATCCATAAGACACAAATGTCACATGGAAGGAAATTATTTAATGCTTCTGGAAATTTTTGAATGTTATTTAATTTTAGTTTATTTTTTTACAAGTTGTTAAAATTTTATTTTTACAAGTTGTTAAAATTTTATTTTTACATGTTTTTTAGTTGCCAATGTAGAGCCTAGAATTATGAGGCTTACAATATTAAATGTTAGTTATAGTGTTGGGCTTGTAATAGCTAGTAAAGTGTCATGTGGGCTAGATTGTAATTGGGTTTAGATATTAGGCCCGGTCCGGTTTAGAGGGATTAGGGTTAAGTTTGTTATAAAAGCAAAATTAATCCCTCATATCAAGGGTTCACGAATTTGACAGAGAGAGAAGGAGATTGCGTGGAGGTAGGTTAGCCAGTTGAGAGAGAGACAAGGAGGCTTTTCGGGTGTACCAGACGAGTTCTTTAGTGAATCGTGTGCATCGTTTTACAGGTTAATCGTTTTCAGTATTATTGTGTTTATTTCGATATGTGTTTCTTCTCTATAATCTTGAATCATCCGATTGCTTGTATTCCGCACTCGTAATCGGTAGAGATATCGTGTTTGGTTGTTAAATCGATCCTTACAATTGGTATCAGAGCCAAGAAACAAACGTTTCGTGCTCTCACGATATCCGATTCAAACTTTTCAGTTCGTTTTTTGTTGAAATTTTGTTTGACGGCTTTGAAGAAAATTTTATGGTTCATAATTTTTTGTTTTATTTGGTGCTTCAAGTTACAAAATCAGCGGTTTGTAGCTTTGTTTTTTTTTCCATAATCCGCTTTGGTTTATTCAAAAATTTCTGCTGCGCTCAATTTGGTGAAGGATATTTTGAAGGTTTCTAAGACTAAAAATTAGGGTGGAATTCAAAATTGCAAGATTCGTTATTTTATTTTGGAAACAATTTGAAAGGGGTATTTGATTGTCATGATATTTTAATTAATTTCGTTAATCATTTCGGTAAATAAAACCTGATTTGGCGCACCCGACAATTTGGTCATCATATCTTGAATTTTCGAATCACTGATTTGGAGGTATTCGGCTCAAGCTCAAAGGGTGTTCGACTATCTCTCAAGCTCTCGGTTCGGTCGAATACATCATTTTCGGTTAGGTTTCGGTTCGCTCAAGGGTACTCGGCTGTCTCAGGTTCTCGACCGTCTTCGATTATTATCGATCAATTAAGGATTACGGGATTGAAGTTTGCCGAAATTCCTTGTAATTGCGACAGTTTACTACCTTTTTGCGACACTTTCCTTTTGCATCAATAAGTTTTTGGCCCGGACGGATTCTCGGCGACAATCGAATACCCGATTTTTTTTTACGTGCATGGTTTATATTTTAAAGTTCTAATTATTTACAACTTTGCCATTGTATTTATTTAAATTGACTGGTCCTCATTAACCGGTTTTTGAAGCGATAAACGGCACTCAATTCAAGTTGGTGTAAATTAATTTTAACGGGTGTTGATCGTTGAATTTTTCTGCACCTTGTGGAGTAATTCGTTTTTAATTTTCATATTTTTTTTGCTCCAAGTGTTTCAAGGTGATATTAACGGTTGTTTATGAGTTTCTTGTGATTGTTTTTACAGGTTACATTAAGGACAGAAGCCGGCGTTTCGATCGAAAAGTCCCTTCGTGACTTTCGATCAGTTCCGTTTTCGATCGGAAAGTCCCTTCGTGACTTTCGATCAGCTCCGCCTTTCGATCAGCTCCGCCTTTCGATCGGAAAGTCCCTTCGTGACTTTTCGATCAGGTCCGTTTTGATCGGAAAGACCCTTCGTGACTTTTAGATCAGCTCCGTTTCGATCGGAAAGTCCCTTCGTGACTTTTCGATCAGCTTACACTCTTCGATCGAGCCAAAAATCTGCCCGATCGAAAAGCTGACTTTCCGATCCAGTTGAGACTTTTTGATCCACCCCTTTTCATTTCGATCGAGTCTTTCCGATCCATTCAATTAAAGAAGATCATGGCACACATTCTACCAAGTAACACTGCATCTACCAACAACAATGAGATATGTTGTAATCCCAAGTGTGAGGCTAAGGAATGGGAACAGAAATTCATTAATAGAGACCTTCGGGAGTACAAAGCTAAGAGTAAAACATTCAAAGAGAAACTGGAAGCTGCTAAGTTAGACATTAAAAATCTTCAACGTGATGTTAGTAATAAAAGTACTTATCTTAGGATTGCTAACTCTAAAGTTGAAGAGTTAACCAAAGAGGTTGAGGAACTGAGAACCAAACTTGACACCTCACAATCTGCCTTTGAAAGACATCAAATTATACAAAAGAAAATGATTGACACTCATCATGCTTTATTTAAATCTGAAGAGAGACTCGAGCAGGTAAAAGAAACTTCTGGCCTCGGGGATGGAAATCTTCCTTCCCCATTACAACATCAATACATCAAATTGCCCCAAACTACAGATGAATTGTTGAAAGAGTCCCAAAATGAAGCAACCATGGTATATGGGCCTCAACCAGTGCATAAAGATGAAAAGACAACCATTGAAGCAACACATTCAAATAACACTACTGAGTGTGCAGGTTCAAGCTCCAGTGAAGTGAAGAGAGCTGATGAAGAAACGTTGGTTCCTTATCCAAAGATCAAGACTTCTTATTCGAAAGTTATGGATGAGGTAAAGCGGGAATGAGTGGTGATGACTACAAGGCCAAATGGTAAGATCTTCATGACAACAGGGTCTATGTTCATTCCGATTGAAGGAGAAGAGAGACCCTCATTCACCACTAAGTTTAAAGGCTTGGGTCATGATGGTGGTTTATCATTTGACATTAAGAGTATAAGGCCCAAGATCACCATCAAGCCTCCAACTTCTGTTCCTATCAAGATTGAACGGCCCAAGATGACAATCAAGTCTTCAAACTCATCAGTGGGCTCATGCAGTTGTAGTTGTAGAAGTGCTGCCTTGACATCAAAGAATACATGGAGCACAAGAACTGAAAAGATAGATTCATCTCAAGCTTAGAGGAACTAGTCCACGGTCAATCCAAGATCTGCAAACGGGTCAAAGATGCAGACACAAGCAAATGGTGCTCTACCTCAGCAGCTAAGGACAAACGGTTACACGTTTGACTTCTATCTCAAGAAGCAGACTTGCTTTAATTGTGGCAATCTTGGTCACATTGCCCGAAATTGTCTTTATCGCCCCTATGAGCCATATTATCCGCACAGTCAAAGTGTTTCATCTCAGGAATCAGTTAAGTCTAAGCCAATAAAGGTGCAACCACCTAAGGAAATGAAGACTGTTTGTCCTAAGATAAAACCCTATGATCAACATTGGGGAGCTACCAAAGAGCAGAGAAAATTTTCAAATAAAAAATATGTTTTTCCAAATTATGAAAATTTTCATAAAAGGGTGAAGAAACCGATATCAAAACAACACAATATTGAAAAAACCTAAAGTTACCCCTCCAAAGGTAACTAAAATTGTTTTTAAAAGGAAACCTGAAATGAAAAATGTTGAAATACCTAAAGTCACTACTTCAAAGGTGACTAAAACAACTTTCAGATCACCAGGAATTTGGAAACCAAAATCAAAGGCAGCTACAGCTCAAATTCCTGATTTTTCAAAGGACGTGTGTTTAAAAGAAGTAACTTTCATTGATTCATCGGGTTTACCCAGAACCACAATGGGCTGTGTCACACCCCCAAATAACCACTAACGGAGTTTATACCGTTAAGGGGTGCGAGCAAACCAGGACCACAACCATTAGTTACAAATACTAAACGAATCAGAGTAAAGTCCAAAACATTCATTTCAAAACAATTTCAAAAGTTACGCAGCGGAATAAAGGCATAAGTATCTTAGCACTAACCACGTGCTTTACAAATCTTTGTTTCAAATTCAAATTCCCAAATTTAGCTTAATAAAAGTAAATATCTTCTTGTGCCATGCCAACCTCCAGTGGATACTCTTCAACGATCTGCAAAAGTGAAAACCACACAAGTGTCAACCTAACGGTTGGTGAGTTCACAGTGGGCATGTCATGCATTGGCCCGGTCTCATAATCGTATTCGTGTCAACATATACATACGTAATATTTGTTTGTGAAAAGCAATGCTCAGTTATAAACGTCAATTCATAAACATTTGTTATTTAGTAAAGTTATTGTCCGTAACAAAGTTATCAGGTATGTACTAGTCTTGTATAATTAAAGTGCTCAACCGATATCGCGGGTAGCTAATCCGTTGTTTCCATGCACTAAGGAAGTTCGTACCAAAGCTGACGATTAAGTATAGTAGAGGCAGAGCCTTCAGCCATTTTGTTTTGCGGACATTCGTCATCGCGGCTTTGCCTCCCCCGTGTCCTCTCGGGATCACGGTCAGATAGGCTGATATTGTACCTCCGTGCACCTCCAGTGTCACGAGGCGGAGTTTGTCAAACTCCAGTAGATCTACCCAACATCCCCTCGCTTTACAATTAATGGCACAATTAAGTTGATGACTTTTTCAGTTTAAAAGGCAATCCTTAGAAATCATGTGATATCATGTGGTTTAGACTTTAACCTACACTAGCCATATTAAAACGGTTTTCGTTTCAGAAATAGTTTGTTAAGTTTCACAAGTGTTTCCCATAAAACACTTCAAGTTCATCAAGTAGATGCATAGCATTCTAAGTTTTCGGTTTCATCAAGTAGTGCATAGCACTCGTAAAGTTGTCAGCATTGTTTTTCATTAAGTTATTCAGTGTGTCCCAAACGGGCTCACAGTAAACGGGTTAGTGACACTCACCTTTGGTTGCACTGCTACACTTGTTATATAATCCAAGTTTGCTTAACGAAGACCTATGAACACGTTTAGGTCTTAAGTATTAGTTTTGTGTCTAATCTTTACTTAACGTTACTATGGCCCATAACATAGCACGTTGGAACTACGACTCGACATAACGACACACGACACCGATGGTTGATCATAAACAAGGGTTCATATACATCAGAAATCAAAGCATGTATCATCATAGCATAATCATGTAAGTCATGGCATAACATTCAAGCAAATTGCACAAGTTTGGATTCTAGTCTCAGTTTCGCTAGCAGTTTCGCTAGTCAGTTTCGCTGTGTGCACGGGCAGCACTTTCGCTAGGCAATACCCGATGACACAGTTTCGCTAGGCTAGTTTCGCTCGAAACTGTTGGCACAGTTTCGCTAGCCTAGTTTCGCATGAAACTGGTTTGAACTTTCGTTCAGGTTGGTTCGCTCGGTAATTTCGTTCGAGCTGGTCTTGGTCATGTAAGGATCCGATCTATCCCTCACGTGGTACTAATCCTAATGATTACGTGCGGAATCCGTAATCAAGAGGTGATTCGATAATGTAAACCAATAATGAACAAATAACAATGCAAGAAACAATTAAGGGTTACCGAATGAAGATCACACGAACACAAGAACACTTGAAAAACACCGAATTCTAGAGGCTAGAATTCGTAAACACTTGATTAACTTCGAGAGTTCACCAACACCCTAAACACAATGAAAGGCAATCTATATATAGGCTAATGTTTGAGTGGATAACAAGTTACTCAAACCCTAAAGGTTTCGGCCCTTTACACACATAAACCGAAACCTCATTAGCCCATTAACAAAAACCAAAAGTGTTAGCCCAACCCATTACAATATACCCAAAAACCTATAACAAACTAATGCAAAAGCCTTAACAAAGTCTAGGTCTTTACAATCTTCCCCTAGGCTTTAGCATTAGTTGCTTCCAATCACATCTTGAAATGTCTTGAATGATTCACCGTGAGTGGTGAATACCAGAGTTTTTCTTCAATTATCCGAGCTACACCCTTGGTGTAAACCTTGGCCAGCTCCTCCTCCTCTGCAGTATGAGCAATCTGATGCTTGCTAAGCACCCGAATATCAACTTCATAAAACCTCAACAGATCATGTACCTCCATTACTGTCATTGTAGTAGATTCACGCATTATCTTAGCAGTTCCAGAATAGCTACAATAAGCCCAAGATTTGAAATCAGAAAGGCAACCCTCAGGATGCTTCATTGGCAGTGGGATTTGCTTGGTCTTATTGGTAGGTGGATATCTCTTGTGACAATATATCTTCTTGTCAGGGCCCCATACTCCTCTGAAATGCTTCATCTTTGCATACTGATGTGGAAAGTCTGTAAACACCTTGAATCCACTTTTCACAGCTTTATCTAATTTCTTCCAGAAATGATCAGCATAATCATTGTTAGATGGATTAAAGAATGGTGCATTGTGCAGAGAAATCAGATCCACATTGGTCCAAGAGTAGAATTGGGTCCAGTCTTTATAGTACTCCAAAGGATTGGCACCCGCTCTTCTGACCACATACATGTGCTTCTCATCATCATACATCCAGCTTTTCACAGGTTGAGTAATTCCTCGTTTATCATGAAAATGTTTACCCAGCTGGATGAGATATCGTTCAGGAGGATAAGCAAAAGTAGATGCTTCCCATAAATGGTCTCTGTTAGCAGCGGGAGTAGTCATGAAATCTACTTCTCTAGCATCTATCTCAGGCTCTTCTTCCACAGGTGGGTTACTATCAGTAGGAGCCCCAGAACTGTCTCCATCACCTTTTCCACCACCTGATCCTCCTTGTGGATCTTGATCTTTTTGCTTTGTACTTTTCTTGGAGCTACTTGGCCTTTTCCCTCTTAGTTCAGCAACTTGTTTCTGCAATTCTCCAATTAAGATAGTGAAATCATCATTCACTTTCTTCTGATTCTTCAGAGTAGCTTCATGTTCTTTCTGTGTATCAACAAGTTGTGAAATCACTTCAGACTGATGTACAGTGGTAGCTGTCAACCTCTTGATTTCAGCTTTCAGTTCTTTCTCCAATCTGTACTCAGGAGTTTCAATTGCCTTTCCCTTGTCAGCTATGGGAAGGTCCAGATGAAGACTGTCCTTGAGAAGAGGACTGTCTTGAGGGAACAACTCTGGGAGGATTGGTTCTTGGATCCCTTCTTCTCACAGGGTTGGTTGGGTCACATGTAAAAGCCTCTTTCATCAGTTGGGCTGCATGAACAGCCTGTGAAGTCAAATCTTCATTCAGAAAGGTACTCAGGGGAGGTTCCTCAGTAGTCTTCTGTTTCTTGGATACATGGACTTCAGGCTCTTCCATTCCTTCATCAACAGGCATATCATCAAGATAGCTACCATAGTCCAGTTGCTCTTCATCTTCTTCGAATCTAAGAGCATCAATCCTAATATCATCAGTTGGCAACTCATCAGCCCAAGAGTTACTATCATCAGGAATATCAGTTACCACCCTTTGTGTAGGAGGGGCTGAGTGTTCTTCCTCCACAAATGCATTGACTGGAGGTGGAACTTCTGAAAAATTTCCAAACTTTTCTCCAAACACATATCCTGGCTCATCAATCTTCTTCTTGGGGTTTATCAGAGAGAATACATCTGGACCCATGGGTTTCAGATCCAGAATTTCACCATGCTTTCTCAGCTGAGGATATCTTGAATCCAAGATCAGTTGAATGAATCTTGGAACAGCAGCAAACTTCTCATCTTCTCTGACTATAACATTCTTGACATCTTCAAACACTGCCTTTGACCAGTTAAATCTCCATCCTCTGATCAAAGCAACCAAAGCATGAGTGTGCAATCTGTTCAACTGGTCACTTGAGCTCTTCTTGGCAATCAAACATTTCTGCAAGTAATGAATGAGCATCTTCCAATATGGTGGGACTGAATTCTTGAAAGTTGGTGGAGTGTCAAGAAGATATCCCATCTGCCTTAGACAGGTAAGAACTTGATCATCATTGAACTCCGTAGGATCTTCAGCTTTATCTACAAACCTCAGTGCTTGCCTGAACACCTCTTCAGTCAGAACAATACTGTGACCTTGAATCTTTGCATGAATTGCTTTACCATCTTCAGACACAGCAGCCGTCTTCCAGAACTCGAGCACTATCTCTTTGTATACTGACACCTGGGCAGTTAAAGCATACTTCAAACAGCAACGGTTCAAACCATCAATGAGTGATTGATAGTTTGCCTTGTGGATGGACGGAAGGTCACCGAGATATGCCACTTGATTGTGGCCTTTAGCAAAATCTATAACCCTGCAATCACAAACACCAGACAGAAAACCCAACACAACAAACATTGCAACACAGTCAGTCATAATTAAATTCTCACAAAACTTCCAAACACACATATTCTTAAAAATTGGGCAGCATAACGGCTTGAAAACGGGAGTTTACCAAATTTTGGGGTTGACCGAAATCCTGGTCGAAAACCCTTATGGGTGATCGAAAACTCCAGAATTTCGGTGTAACTGGACCAGTCCGATCGAAATTCAAGATGTGCCTGATCGAAATCCCTGGGAGCTGATCGAAAACCAAAAGGTTTTGATCGAAAACCTAGAAAACTTGATCGAAAAGCACATCTATACTAAAGAAAACCTCAAGTGATGGCTGAAAACCAAGATTTATGATCGAAAACCATAAAGGCTTGACCGAAAACCTTGGACCTCAGTCGAAAACCCAGATTTTCGTTAGAATTTCGATCGAATACCCCTAGATCATCTCCGAAAAGCCTTTCGGCGTAACCGAAAACAATCAAGGGTTGTCCAAACATCGATCACAGGCATGCAGGCATCGAAAAGGTAAGTATACCATCCGAAAACCCCCTATACCTTGATCGAAAACCCACTTCTTGACATTTTCAACCTGCAAATTCTTCAAACAATAATCAAACTCAGAAAAACTGAGCGCTCTACCTTAGTCGCACCATTTAGAGACTATACCAACCATTCCCGAACTCTAAAACTTTTAAAAAAATGACATACCTTGTGACCAACTTAGGTCGCTTGGCGACATGCTTGAGCCGAGGACCCATGAGACCAATGCACACGAAATCAACACTTGGAACGGCTTGAGAAAGCAAAACCGAGCACGACTGTGCACTCGGATCAACGATCGCCGGCCGGAATCGCCGGAATCGGAAGTGGCAGCGGCGGACAAGGAGGAGGATGGCGGAGGTAGTTGCCGGCGGTGGTTGGGGCTAAAAAACTCAGGGTTTGGTCGGATTCTGGAGAGGAACGAGATGGTGGTGTCGGATTTCTACGTCGGTGGCCGGAAGGGTGGTAATCGGAGGTGGCGGTGGTTGGAGAAGAAGAGAGTTAGGGTTTGGGTTTGAAATCGTGGAGAGAGAAAGAGGGGAGGGGGGCCGGTTTTGTTTAAAACAAAAAAAACATTTAGGCCCCTCATCTTTTGTATTAATTCTAAAACTCATCCCCAAACATTAAATTGAAAACCTTGACCCTTTTCGGTTAACATTAAGCTTTTCGGTTACAACAGAAATAAAATTTTAGGCTTCCCCTTAGATTAAGCCCGAGAGATTTAACCCGACACCTCAAATATTTAGAAAATAAATAACTCATAAAGAAATAGCAGAAATAAAACATAACTTACTTATTTACAAACCTGGCTTTAAGTGATAGGCATTTAGGGATCAAACCAGACTGTCTGAGGCTGAAGAACCCTTTTCAGCTTTAGCTACTTCACATGCTCCGGTGATTGCTGGTATAGTTGTCCATTTTAAACTCATGCCGCTTTCTCTTACTCGAGCAGACTGTCACTTTATTATCTTTTGGGTTCAATTATTTATGAGTACCATTAAATCCACACACATACGTCCTAGGTATATTTTGTACGTTTCATCAAGTTTATCAAGTTTCCCATGACATTTTTCACGACACCTTTCCTAAGCCCAACACTATGCTCCAGACTGGGTTGAGAAAAGAAAGAATAGATCACGGAGATTTTTTGGGGATAATATACAGTGTCAACTGAATTTTTAAGACATCTTTAATAACGCTCTCATCAGTGACAGGGCTTTCAGGGTTTTGGACACTTGAGGGTCTCTTTTGATTTGTGCGCTTTGGCATCTTTTTGGTTTTAAAATATTATACAATGTGATCTAAAAGATACATGGATCAGGTAGGCTCCAGGTTTCAGCCATCGCCGAGCAGAGGAGGCCTGACTCATGTACAACATCCCCAGGTCATTGCTCACGCAAAGCAGAGGGGATGGGATCTTTTGAGCATAGCATCAGAACCCAGTACTCGGGCGTGTGTCTTAGGACCCCTAACAAACAGTCAAATGAAAACAGTACTAACCTAAGTGCGTGCTTCCTATCAGGCATCATACGTTATCTTCAAGTGTAGTGACTAGACATACCTTTTATCAATTGCAGCTGAGCCTACCGAGCACATCAACCAAGAGACGCTGCTTTTCGCATCCACCTTACACGTGTCAGCCACCAAACTCCTGGAAATTTATTTCATTTCCCTACCTGATCAAAGAAAGCCAGAAAGACATGAAAAATTTAAAAGCACATATTATTTGGGGGACATCATATGATGTTGCTCATTTTCCTTCCCCTTGCTTTTTAATTTTCTCATTCCATTATACAGAAATTGACACTATTTTTGTATTTTTTATTTATATATATATATATATATATATATATATTTTTTTTTTTTAAAAATTGAGGTGTCAGATTTACTCTTCAAAGGCAATCATACGAAGGCCTTTTAAACACATTTCAAAGCTAGCTCTGGGAAGGGGTTTGGTGAACATGTCAGCCACATTCTCATCCGACGACACCTGTTCCAAGTGTATCAATCTGCGATCATGGCAGTCCCGAATAAAATGAATTTTGATGTCGATATGCTTTGTTTTAGAAAACTGGACAGGGTTTTTGACAATTTGTAAAGCAGCAGAATTATCACAATAAATAGTAGTGTCAAAGAAATTCAAACCATAGTCATGCAACTGATGTTGTAACCAAACCACCTGAGAGCAACAGGCAGATGCCGCAACATACTCAGCCTCAGCTGTGCTTGTAGACACAGTGTGCTGCTTCTTGCTTTGCCATGACACCAATCTGTCACCTAAAAATTGTGCACCTGCTGAAGTGGATTTCCTGTCAAGTTCACATCCTCCATAATCACTGTCAGAAAAAGCATACAATTTAAAACCTGAATCTTTAGGATACCAAAGTCCAAGCCGAGGCCTGCCCTTTAGGTACCTAAAGATCCGTTTAACAGCGGAAAGATGTGAGAGTTTAGGGTTAGCCTGGTAACGTGCACATTGGCACACTGCAAACATTATATCGGGACGACTTGCTGTGAGGTACATCAAAGACCCGATCATCGAGCGATAGTTATGTTCATTGACTGATTGCCCTTCTGGATCTTTGGTAAGAAGCGGACGAGCTGCCATTGGAGTGTCTGCTGGTTTGGACTCATGCATCTTGTATTTTTCCAAAATTTCAGTCACGTACTTTGCTTGATGTACGAGAATGCCGGAGTCACTCTGCTTTACTTGCAACGCCAAAAAGAATTCCATCTCTCCCATTTGACTCATCTCAAACTTAGTTCTCATCACCTGCTCAAAATCTTTACACAAATCTTCATTCGTGGACCCGAATATGATGTCGTCCACGTATACTTGCACCATGATTATGTCACTGCCAACCTCTTTTCTGAATAACGTTTGATCAACAATCCCTCTGATGTACCCGTGTGCTAAGAGGTGATCAGTCAGAGTTTTGTACCAGGACCTTGGTGCTTGATGTAGTCCGTACAATGCTCTGTCTAACTTGTACACATGGTAGGGATGTTCTTCGTCAATGAACCCTGGAGGTTGATGAACATAAACTTCTTCATCCATGTCAGCATAAAGGAATGCTGTTTTGACATCCAACTGGTATACTGTGAAGTTCATGTATGAGGCATACGCTAAGAACACTCGAATTGCTTCCAACCTAGCAACTGGAGCATACACCTCATCATAATCTATTCCCTCGATCTGCTTGTGCCCTTGAACCACCAGTCGAGCCTTGTTTCTGACAATCACCCCATTGTCATCTTTCTTATTTTTGTACAGCCATCGCGTTGTGATGACCTTCTTGTCGACTGGCTTCTCCACTAATCTCCACACTTGTAACTTGGAGAACTGATTCAATTCCTCGTGCATTGCTTCAACCCAGCTTGGATCTTGCAGAGCCATTGTGATATTGGATGGTTCGATCTGAGAAATGAAACAGGAATACATGCAGTGGTTAATGTTTCCCGATGTACTTCTGGTTATTACTCCGGATGCAAGAGGACCAATGATGTTTTCCAGCGGATGATACTTGTGAATTCGTGTCTCAGAAGTTGCTGGTACTGGGATTTCTGTGGGGAGCTCTGTTTGTACTGGTTCTTCATCACCACTCTCTTCTGCTACATGTTCTTGTTCTTGTACTGTTTCTGTTGCTACAGGAGTTGGTTCACGTGAGTTTAATTCAGATGGCTCAGCCGGTTGTTCTGGAACTGGCTCATCTCTTGGTATACCATCAGCAACCACTGTTACAGGGGTTATGGTCACTGAAGGTCCTGCAATAACATCTTCAAACAGTTCTTCTGCAGCTACTGGATCCAGCCTGAATGGTATGAAAAACTGGTTGTAGTCAAAGGCTTGTGCTGGACCAGTTCCTCCATCTGATGGATTCTCTTCAAGCCAATCTACATTGTTTGACTCCATCACCATTGCGGTTTTCTTGTTGTAAACCCTGTATGCTGAACTAGCAGAATAACCTACAAAATAACATTCGTCTGATTTAGCAGCAAATTTAGGTAGGTCAGAATTAATCAAAACAGTACAAAGACATCCAAAAGCCCTAAGGTGCCCTATTTTGGGCTTGTCATGATGAACAATCTCGTAAGGAGTCTTCTGATGCCGTTTGTTGATGAGAACCCTGTTTTGTACATAACAGGCTGTGTTGATGGCTTCGGCCCAAAACATTGTGGGAAGCTTTGAATCACACAACATCGTACGTGCAGCTTCTATCAGTGTCCGATTGCGCCGTTCTGCGACACCGTTCTGTTGTGGAGTATATGGTGCACTGTACTGATGCTCAATCCCCTTCCTGTTACAGAATTCATCTAACACCTGATTCTTGAATTCTGTACCGTTGTCACTTCGAATGGTTTTGACTCTCAGATTCAACTTGTTCTCGATCACATTAATGAATGCTTTCAAGATCTCTGGTACCTCACTTTTCCTGGCTAAGAAAAATACCCAAGTAAAACGAGAAAAATCATCAGTTATAACAAGACAAAATGCACAACGGTTTAAACTTAACATACTGACTGGACCAAATAGGTCCATGTGAAGCAATTCGAGCACCGAGGCAATTCTGGAGAAGAATTTGGGCTTGTGGGGTCGTTTGTGTTGCTTCCCCTTAGCACATGCCATACATTTATCTTTGACAACGAACTCTCTGATTGGGAGGTCTTTAACAAGTCCTCCTCTTGCAAGTCTGTTCAGATTCTTCAAGTTTGTGTGACCCAAACGACGATGCCATAAATGGGCTTGATCTTCAGCAGTCTTTGAAAGTAGGCATGCCATCTCACGTGTGGGAGTTTTTGACATGTTCAACACATATGAGTCACCGTGGCGGGGTGTGCGTATTAACACCCAATCATCTGGAATGGAGTACCCAGGTTTAAGAATTAAGCATTCTTTGTTGTTGAAATATACTGGGTATTCTTTGTCACATATTTGTGATACGCTGAGCAAGTTGTGCTTCAATTCTGGAACATAATTGACATTATGAAATGTCAGGTAGCCGTTCTTGACTGTGCCTCTTTGACAAATGTTTCCTCCTTTTCCTCCCGCAAACGACACATGACCACCATTATAGTGTTCTAATTCTTGTAGGATGGATATGTCGCCTGTCATATGCCTGGAACAACCACTGTCAACATACCATAGGTTATTAACAGGCCTCCTTGGCTGTTCCTGCATGCATAGAAGGATTAGTTGGATTTGGGAACCCAGACTTGAGTGTGACTGGGTGATATGGGGTTGTTCACTTTGGGTTTACTTTGGTCCTCCTCACATTTGGGAATCTGTTTCCGTTTTTGTGGAATTTGGTAAACATTTGATTTATTTGGTCTGGCATTTTTTGCTTCATCAAAATTCTTTGAGTGTTTGTTGTACACTCCTTTGGGTTTATACCCTTGGTTTACCATTTTTTTCACATTCCACTTTTCAAAACCCTGAAACTTTTCTTTATGAACAGATTCACTATTTTTGACTGATTTTGTAAAAGGTTGATTCTCTTTGTTAGCATAAAAATCAGTTTTGTGAGTGAGGGGTGACTTGGTTTTTGGACTGCTTCTGTATCCCTTTGGTTGTGAAGGGACCGACTTTTGGTCATTGAATTTTGATGGTGCAGTCTGTTGTTTGGTGCCCTGTGCCTTTGGTCTAAAAGGCTGTCTGTGCGGCACCTTCTGTTTGGAGGGTGCCGTCACTTTGGTTGGTTTTGTTGCCCTAGGTCTAGATGGCACATGATTCTGTGCTTTCTGTTTTGAGGGCATGGGCTGTTTAGTCTTTGTAGATGCCTTTGGGATTGAGGACACCTTCTGTTTTGGGTTCATCTTTTGAGAGGCAGGTGACTTGCTTGTGCCACCATATGATTGCCCTGATTCATTTTTGAAATATTCTTTAGGATAAAAGGGTTCATATGGCCTATGTAAACAGTTCTTTGCCACATGTCCGGGATTTCCGCACACATAACATGACTGTTTCTTAGGATAGGCGGGAGTCTGTTCTTG
>JBCNJP010000028.1:38700-74981 GCA_039602395.1 Deinandra increscens subsp. villosa | reverse complement strand
TCGACTAAGAGCCTGGAATGCCATACACCTCAAAGCTTATTTTATGTAGGAATCCCTTTGGATTCCTATTAGAATCCCGAGGATTCTCATTGCCAGATACTACAAGGTACATATTCCAATCCAATTTCAATATTATTCTTATTATTTTTGTCACATGATACTGACTTAAGCATCGGAGTGGTGTTAGCTAAGCTAACACCCACCCCTCACCAAGTGTTGAGTGTTTTGTAGATTCTGAGAATCTTAAATACTTTAGGTATATCCCCAGCTAGGCTGATCACCTCTCCTCCGTTTAAGGTATCCTGCATACCTCTTAAGGTTTGAAAGGATATCACCTCTCCTACGTTTGGGTAATCGCCAGTAGCGCACGACCCTCGCCAGGAGCGCACGTTGTCCACCAGTATGCTCAAGATGGCTGGACCAGTCCATCCCAGGGGTGGCTGGCAATCTTGTCAATGTAGGCTGCTTTGCGGATTCTCAAGGTTTTTAACACTTAAGTGTTAACTAAGGTTTAAAAGGTCTTCATCTTTTCTAAGAATCGCCAGGAGCGCTCGTTATTCGCTATTAGGCGGATCCTCAAGTAATAGCAGACGTGCTATCCTCACGAATTATCTAAGCTTTTGGCATTTTCATGTCACTTACGTATGGATATATCCTCAGTTGGCTTAGTCCCAAGTTTACCGGGCTTGTCCCCAGAATTGGCTTAGTCCCAAGTTTATGGGGCTTGTCCCTAGAATTGGCTTAGTCCCAAGTTTATCGGGCTTGTCCCAGAATTGGCATAGTTCCAAGTTTATCGGGCTTGTCCCCAGAATTGGCTTAGTCCCAAGTTCACCGGGCTTTCCCCAGAATTGGCTTAGTCCCAAGTTTATCGGGCTTGTCCCTAGAATTGGCTTAGTCCCAAGTTTATCGGGCTTGTCCCCAGAATTGGCATAGTCCCAAGTTTATCAGGCTTGTCCCTAGAATTGGCATAGTCCCAAGTGTTGGTACCGGATTTCAGGATATATCGAGCAGCTCGCAAGCACTTCACTGTAATGATCCTGAAATTTATTTTTAACTAACAATTATCTTCTCTTTGTTTATTTTTTGCAGATTATCTCCGATATGATTCACATGTCCTAAAGACTCGGTCAACTAATAGAAAACGTGGACTAAATGGACCATAACGGCTAGTGGAAAGACGTGGAGTTAGTTGCACGTTTTTAGGGTATTAGTTGCAATGTAATCTTTATATATTGAGACCTAGGTTTACACACAACACACGAGACTTTCTCTCAAAACTCTCTGTAACACTTAGAATTCGAGTTCACTCATCTGTACTTGAACATTTTCTGATTATATAAAAGTTTAAGGCAACAGGCACTTTAAGCCGGCTCCCGAGGTTTTTTGCTAGGATCCTTGAGGATACTCGGAGATTCCTGGATTTTTCCCTCGTTAAATCATCGTGTCAACATCTAAACTTGCATTTTCCTTACTAAATTCATCAAACACGCTACCTCACTTACAAAGTTTGATCAACTAATTGCTTAGGCAGTTTTTGACCAAAACAATTTGGCACCCACCGTGGGGCAAGTGGTGTTTAAATTCGGTTAAGAGCCTTGATCTCCTTCCTGCCACTAATTTCTGGAAATGTCGACTCAACCGAAGATTACTTCAAAATCTGTTCCATCCACCAAACTGACTGTTAGCAGCGGTCTTCCTCTGATGTCAAAGAAAACTAACACCAATGCTAAAAGAATGGAGTACCCCACTTTTACTGGGTCTCAAGGTATGTCTACTGACCCTGCTATTTCTAATAACGATCTGTATGTTCTGATCAGGCAGATGAAGACTCATGTGGATGAGCAAGCCAAAACCAACAAGAAAATGATGAAGGAGATCATGGAATTGAAGAAATCAAAGAAACCAGTAGAGGAAACCAGCCCTTTGATGCCGAAATCACTTGGTTTTGACTCTCCGGAAATATCGAAGCAGCCGAAACAGAATGCAAATCCCTCTACTGCTCCAAAATCAAGTGTTACAATGGCTACTACTGTAGGATTCTCGGGCTCTCAGCATCAGAAGACTTCCAGGGTGATAGATCTAGAACACTCCGGATTCTACTCCGAGCAGCCCCCATAATCTTACTATAGAGGATATGATAGTAAGCAGCCTCCGAGGTGCTCGAACCAGCAACCAGCCGGATTTTCAAGTTAGCAGGTGCCGAGAGTCTCAGCACAACAACCTATATCTTAACCTCAGCGTTTTATAACGTCAAACTTTCAAGAGCCTTGGAGCCAGCAGTCAGGGGCACCTACTACACAAGTGCTACGAGGATCTTCAACTCAACCATTTCCGGAATACCCGAGCCGCTTACGAGCTGCTCAGGATCCCCAAGGATCCTTATTTTCTAACCCTTCTGTCTATGCAGGCGTATTCCCAGGAGGAGATGCATGAGGGAGATTTCATCCCCATGCAAGTGGAGACCACGACTGGGCCAACTATCCTTAGAGATACTGGATATGGACCCCAGATCCATCCTCAGAATCCCCAGGCTGGTAACAACTTTGATAATTTCTATGCTAACCCTAACCAAAGAGCTCTGCAGAATGCAGGTATCGACCCAACTAGAGCCAGGGAGCTTCAAAGGCTTAAGGACATGATCTCAAGTGTTCCCGGTGTTATCAGGCCAATCCCTAAAGTGCCAGCAGGCAGTCACAAAGTTTCTAGGTTTGCATGGCCTATTTGTGACGTGGAGATTCCAAAAAGATTCCAAACTCCCAACATGAAACTCTACGATGGGACTACAGATCCTGAGGAACATTTGGTACAATACAGGGAGTGGATGGAAATCAACCCCATCCCTAGTAAACATCAAAGAAGCTTGCCTTTGCAAGGGTTTCGGTTCAACACTAACAGGACCAGCCTTAAAATGGTCTGCTCAGTATCCCTCCTAATACCATTACTTCTTTTCCGCACCTAGTTAACCTGTTTAATAACCAGTTTTCTTGTAGCAGAAGCTTTGAGAAGCTCACAGGTGACTTATACAGAATAATTCAGAAATCTGATGAATCCCTTAGGGACTATGTGGCCAGATTTGGTCGAGAAGCTCTGGTTATCCCCAACTTGGATATGGCAGCTGCTGTAGAAGCTTTCAAAATGGGACTTAGAGGGGATTCCCGCTTTTATGATGACTTAGTTATGACTCCTTGTAGGAACCTTGATGAAGTCAGAACAAGGGCATTGAGATTCATCAGGTTGGAAGATGATAAGAAAGTCTAGAAAAGAAGTGATGTGTCAAAACGTGAATCCTCAGGCAGAAAGACAGATTCTACTGGAAAGAGGACGAAGAAGATTTCCCCAAGGTATCTGATTATTGTTTTTCGGTTGATATAAGTGGTTTGTTATGTGCCTTGCAAGATCTAGGTGATAAAGCCAGGTGGCCAAGGAAGTCCGAGAAGCAGGGATCCTGGAAAGATAAATCTAAGTGGTGTGCATACCATGAAGACTTTGGGCACTTAATAGACGATTGCATAGCTCTTCGAAAAGAAATCAGTTACCTGCTCAGCAAGGGGCATCTCAAAGAATTGTTTGGCAGAAAGAAAAGCAAAACTCAGGATGCTGCCAAGCTACCTAAAAGAGCACAGTCACCAACAGTAAATGCCAAGGTGATCAACTTCATCTCGAGAGGATCTGATATATGTGGAGCTTCCTTCTCCTCAGCTAAAAGACATGGTAGAGAAGCCAAAATGGATCAAGGCAGCCGACCAAAGAAGAATGCGATGTTGACTGAAGACAAAGTCATTTCCTTTGACGAAACTGATAAGCTGGATATCCAGGATCCTCACCACGACAGTCTGGTAATTACATTATGTATTGCTAACCATTATGTTCGTAGGATCCTAATTGACAATGGCAGCTCGGTCAATATCATTCAGTTAGATGCGCTTAAAAAGATGAGCATTCCGGAAGAGGAGATTATCCCAAGATCCTCGGTATTAGTTGGCTTCAGTGGAGAAACCAAGCATACAGTTGGAGACATCAGGCTTCCTGTGTACGTTGAAGGGGTCAAATCCATGCAGAAATTCTGCGTAATTGATTCCCTTCCTTGTTGTAATGTTATCTTGGGGAGGCCATGGATCCATGATATGAAAGTAGTTCCGTCGACTTATCATCAGTGTGTGAAACTTCCCACGCCTTGGGGGGTTGTAAGAATTTTAAGTGATCAACAAGAAGCCAAAGATTGCTACACTTCAGCTATGAAGAATACCATTAAGCCCAGGCCAACATAGCAATTAAAGGGACCAGCACGAAGGATTCGGATGACAAAGGAATTAGAGATCAAAGAAGTTAAGTTAATTCCTTAGAATCCTGAAATCAAAGTGCTGGTAGGAACTAATATTCCTGAGGACACCGCAGAGCAGCTTGTGAGCCTCCTGAAGTCCAGAATTACAACATTCGCATGGAAACACGAGGACATGAAAGGTATATCTAAAGATATTATTACTCATAAACTTGATATAGATCAATCTTTCAGGCCCATACATTAAAAAAGAAGAAAGTTCGCCCCTGAGAGAAACATCATAATCCAAGAAGAAGTTGATAGGCTGCTCAAATCAAAGATGATCAGAGAAGTTAAATATCCTCGATGGCTGGCCAATGTGGTGGTAGCTTAGAAGAAGAATGGCAAATGGAGAGTATGTGTGGATTATACAGACCTGAATAAGGCCTGTCCCAAGGACCCGTTCCCCTTACGACACATTGATTCGATGGTGGATGCAACTGCTGGGCATGAGATGTTAACTTTTATGGATGCATCTTCAGGCTTCCAACCTTCAGATGGAGCCATCAGACCAAGAAGACACAACCTTCATGACACCCACAGGTATTTATTGTTATATTGCTATGCCCTTTGGTTTACGAAATGCAGGTGCCACATACCAGAGGCTTGTCAATTTGATGTTCAAAGACCAGCTGGGGGACACCATAGAGGTATACATAGATGATATGGTGGTGAAATCCAAAAAAGCTAAGGATCATCCTAGGGATCTCGAAGCTGCTTTCGGTATCCTGGACCAATTCAAGATGAAGTTAAATCCTGCCAAGTGCTATTTTGGTGTAAGAGCCGGTAAGTTCTTAGGCTATATGGTTACTGAAAGACGGATAGAAGCCAGCCCTGAGCAAATCCAAGCGATCATGAACTTGAAGTCTCCAACAAATGTCAAATAGGTTCAAAGACTGACTGGAAGAGTAGCAGCACTTGACATATTCATATCAAGATCTTCTGAAAAAAGCAAAGAATTCTATGATATATTGAAGAAGAACAAAAAGTTTGAATGGGGTGAGAAACATGAAGCTGCTCTAAACTCCTTGAAAGAATACTTGTCATCTGCTTCACTACTAATGCAGCTAGTCAAAGGGGAGCCGCTTTCCATATATTTAGCAGTCTCGGGAAGCTCAACAAGTGTCGTACTCGTTAAAGATCATGAAGGACAACAGCATCCGGTATACTATGTAAGCAAAACATTATTAGATGCTGAGACCATGTATCCTTACTTAGAAAAATTAATCTTAGCTCTTGTTATGGCTTCTAAAAAATTAAGGCATTACTTTGAAACTCATGTTATTTATATGAAAACTAACTATCCTATTAAGTGTGTTTTGAGAAAGCCAGAAATGTCAGGTAGGATGGCGAAATGGGCAGTTAAAATACGTGCCTATGACATCATATATGAACCAAGAACAACAATAAATCTCAAGCTCTTGCGGACTTTGTGGTTGATTTCAGCAGTGACATACTACCGGAAGTAGAACTGGAAGCCAAGCAGCTCCAGGAAGCTTCAGGCAGTTGGATATTATATACACAGATGGAGCCTCTAACTTCAGAGGAACAGGATTGGGTGCACTGCTAAAATCGCCATAGAGGGACATTATACCTCTATCTATATATTGTGAATTTAAGGCTACTTATAATGAAGCCGAGTATGAAGCTTTAATTGCAGGATTACAATTTGCTAAAGATATGGGTATCCAACACACTCAAGTTTTTATTGATTTCTAATTATTAACTGTAAGGATCGAAATCTCTCCTCACATGATATCAAGTCTATAAATCACCGTGCGGAATCCAGTGATTATAGATGATTCAAGAATAGACAATCAAAGCAATGAACAGTCAAAGAAAGTAATAAAAAGAACAAACCGATTGAAGAACACTTGATTGATCACCTTGGTTGCAACATAAAAGTCGAAATTCTCTAAGGAGAATTTCGTGAATTACACTTCAAGAACACTAGAGCCAACAACCAACAAAACCAGCAACCTAATAATGAGGGGAAGGCTTCCCTTATATAGGGAGTATCCAACTTGCAAAACAAGACACTCTAAAACCCTAATTACCCTTAAAATCCCGTATTTGCACCCATAGGCCCACTAAACTCCCTTCAAACTCTTTTTAATTGAGCCCAAACATGTCTAAAATTGCCTAATGACCTATTACAATGAAAACCCAACTAATTTTCACCTATTCATATGCATAGGCTCACAAACTAGCCCGCCAATAGATGATTTAATACACAAGCCACAAATTATTCCCTTACAATCTTCCCCTTGGCTTGTGATATTAAAAGTCTTCTACTTTCAATCATCAGACTTGCAGTCTTCTCCTTGGCTTGAGCATGGGTTGATGAAGATTCTTTTCTTTAACAATCTTCACTGGGCAACAACAAAAGACTTTCTGGAGTGTTCTCTCAATCAGCATCAACTTGAACTTCAAATGATAAACACGTAATGAGAGGCGGATTCTCAAATACTTGCTCCTTCTTGAAAAATGTTGAGTCCTTGTTGAATCATCAGTGACTGTCTTGACTTAACTTCAGAGGATAAATTTTGAAAACCTCTATCTTGGCATTCTTGAACTTTTGGAATGAAAAATTTCTTGTTCTGCTCTGTATCTTTTCTTCATTTAGCTTCCCCTCAACATGCGAACAATGTCTTTTGAGTCTTTGGAAGCTTTATTTCAACAACCAACAAACTTCCCTTAAGCATAAGGTAAGTCCTTTTTCGGCTGGTTTTTCAACTTGATCAGCAGTAGAGTTCTTGCTTTGGTCAACTGAGTCCTTGACTTTCTTGTCCACGAGTTGTCTTTTCTGACTTAACCTGTAAAGCACAACATGGAACAGACACTAACCAGACAATGATCACTGGTTATCGGGTTAGCATTATTTAACGAAAAACCCTAACATAGGTTACGGGTTTCCCATAAACATTTCCCCTGAACCCGAGGACTCTTCACATTATCTCCCCCTGAGATTCTGGAGGGGTGATACCTTCTTGCATAAAACCCCTAAAACTTATTAAAACCTTTAAATTAACTTGGCTATGGTTGAAAAATAAACAATAAAAACTTAAGATAACTTGGCTATGGTTGAAAAATTAACTTGGCCAGTAAGATGGTGATGATGCCTGATGGGAGAGTTGATTTAATTGCGTCTTTGTCTAATGCTTCGGTTAAAACTGCTGATGTGAGTACCAAATCGTTTGTTGATGCTGTCCAGAATAGATCAGCTGGCTCGTCGTCTAGAGTGGTAAATTTTAGATATCTTGAATCTGGGGTTGTTGAGGAGGGTGCTGATGTTTCTATTCCTTTGGAAGCTGTTAGGAGAGTTCAGAGGAAACTTTCTTTTACATTGTATGGTTATTTCATTGGTGATAGAATGGCGTTCCCGGTCGTTGATTATTATGTAAAACAGAATTGGAAGAAGTTTGGATTGCAGAAAACTATGATGAATTCTGATGGAATTTTCTTCTTTAAGTTTGTTGATCAAAGGGGAATGTTAAGTGTGTTAGAAGGTGGCCCATGGCTTCTTAAAGGCCAGCCTCTGATTTTAAATATCTGGAACCCCACAACATTGCTTAAAAAGGATGGAATAAAAAAGGTTACGGTGTGGGTTAAATTTCATAATGTCCCGTTAGCTGCATATTCTGATGAGGGTTTGAGCATAATTGCGTCTAAAGTGGGCATTCCTAAGATGTTAGATTCTTATACTGTATCGATGTGTGTTAATGGGTGGGGTCGTAGTAGCTTTGCTAGAGCGATGCTGGAAATATCTGCAGATTATGAGTTCCAAGACACTGTTATGGTAGCTGTTCCGGACGAGAATGGAGGTGAATCGGTTAAAATTGCTGTTAAGGTTGAATACGAGTGGCAACCTAAAAGATGTTCTATTTGCTGTGTATATGGCCATGACGATGCTAGCTGTCCTAATAAAGTCAAGGATACCCCAGCTGCTGCTGCTGATAACGATGGTTTTGTAGAGCCAAAAAATAGGAAAAAGGCTAAGAAGCAAGTTATTCCCCCTACCAAAGTTGGACATAGGTTCGAATATAGACCGGTGGATAAAGGAAAGGCTACGGGTAAGAAAGTTGATAATGGTAAGAAGCATGAGGATGGAACTGCTGAGGGAAGCACTAGAAATACTCGTGTGGATAAATTGGCTGTTACGGAGAACATTAGTGAGGTGAATCAGGCTACTGGTGATAATGGAAAGAATAAGAAACTAATGCAAGATGCAATGACTACTTCTAATAGGTATGCTTTATTGGGAGGTGAGTACGGGGATTTGAATGTAGAAAATGAGTCGGATACCGGTCCTAGCTCCTATAAGAATAGCTCTTACTATGTACCACCAGAGGATGATGAGGATGACACTGATACGGTGTATGATGAAACTGCTGAATTTATGGGTTCGGGTGTTGAGGATGATCCAAAAGGAGCAAGCACTCCTAATGAGGATGTTCTCAATGTATAGTTTCGCTTCTTGGAATATAAGGGGTTTGAATCTTACCCTAAAACAAAAAGAGGTTCGACAGGTGGTGAAAGAATTTAAGTTAAGCATGTTTGCTATCCTTGAATCTCACGTTAAGATTAGCAAGCTGTTTAATGTTTGTAAAAATGTGTTTCGTAATTGGGATTGGACCTCGAATGGAGGTGTGTGTGCTAAGGGTACTCGTATTATTTTGGGCTGGGATTCTAATATATTCGATGTTATGATTGTTGCTCAAACTGATCAAGTGATGCATGCTTTAGTGGTGTGTAAGTATAATGGTAAAAGGTTCTTTTGTTCTTTAATTTATGCGGATAATGACCATGTTAAAAGAAGGAAGTTGTGGGCTGACTTGTGCAAACATAAAAGATTTGTGGATAAAGCTGGTTGGGTCATTCTGGGAGATTTTAACTCGGCGTTGAAAATTGAAGACAAGGTTGCTGGTTCGTCGGGTTATGATGCAGGTATGAGTGACTTCAAGGAGTGTGTTGAAAATATTGAGGCGTTTGATTTGAATGG
The DNA here is from genome assembly GCA_039602395.1 of Deinandra increscens subsp. villosa. Lineage (NCBI taxonomy): Eukaryota > Viridiplantae > Streptophyta > Magnoliopsida > Asterales > Asteraceae > Deinandra > Deinandra increscens. Next base: position 65,661 of record JBCNJP010000028.1, on the reverse strand, counting down.
TAGTGGCATGAATTATACCTGGAATCAAAAGCCTAAAACGGGTATTGGAGTGCTGAAAAAGATTGATAGAGTGCTTGTTAACCTTGCATTCACTGATATGTTTACTGCTTCGAATGCTCTTTTTCTTCCATATCGTGTTTCTGACCACAGCCCTTGTGTGGTCAGGTTGGGGGAAGGTCAGGTTTCAAAGAAACAACCGTTTAAGTTCGCTAATTTTTTGACGTTAAAACCGGACTTTCTTAACATTGTGAAGGATGGTTGGAATTACGAGGTGAGGGGGGTAGCCCAGTTTATCGTTGTGAAGAGACTAAAAAACCTTAAGCCTATGCTTCGTTCTCTTCTTTACAAGCAAGGAAATCTGCACGATAAAGTTAAAAGCCTTCGTGAGAGACTTGATGTGATTCAAAGAGATATAGATAATGACCCTTTTGATCCTAATTTGCGTGAGCAGGAAATTATATGTCTTCGGGATTTTAAGGAAGCTTCCCTAGATGAGGAACTTTTCATTAAGCAGAAATCCAAGGTTCAATGGTTAGCTGCGGGGGATGCTAATACGGCGTTTTTTCATGCTTCGTTAAAAGGTAAAAATCATAGGAGCCGTATTAATTCTATTGTTGGTACCAATGGTATTCGTGTGGGTCTGAATGAAGTCCCTGATGTGTTTGTAAAACACTACGAAGGTTTTTTGGGCAGCAGAGGTGCTATCGGTGATAAGGTCAATCAAGACCTGTTCTTGAATCGTTTGGATACTGGTTCGGCTGGTGCTATGGTTAAGGATGTCTCGGATCAGGAAATAAAAGACACCATGTTCAGTATGGGTGATGACAGAGCTCCAGGGCCTGACGGATTCACAGCTGCGTTTTTTAAGAAGGCCTGGCCTATTATCGGGCAGGATGTTTGTAGGGCTGTGAAGGATTTCTTTTGTACGGGTAGATTGCTTAAGGAATTGAACCACACGATTATTGCTCTAATTCCTAAAGTTTCAACTCCTGATAAAGTGACTGATTATAGACCTATTTCTTGTTGCAATGTGATCTATAAATGCATTAGTAAGATTGTTGCTGATAGGATTAAGGTGGTTCTGGGAGATATTGTTGGTATTAATCAGTCTGCGTTTATTCCGGGAAGAAAAATCTCGGATAATATCTTGATTACGCAAGAGCTTATGCATAATTATCATCGTAATGTTGGAGTGCCAAGGTGTGCTTTCAAAATTGATATTCAGAAGGCTTATGATACGGTGGATTGGGTTTTTCTTGAAGATATTTTGCATGGGTTTGGGTTTGATAGTAAGATGATCAATTGGATTATGACCTGTGTTTCTACTCCGACGTACTCCATTAGTGTTAATGGGGGTATTAATGGTTACTTTAAGGGGAAAAGAGGTCTTAGACAGGGAGATCCTTTGTCCCCTTATTTGTTTACGCTAGTTATGGAGATATTGACTCGTATGCTTCGTCATGAGGTGGAGATGGATCAGGGCTTTAAGTATCATAGTAGATGTGAAAAACAAAAAATTATAAACGTCTGTTTTGCTGATGATCTATTTATCTTTGCTAGAGGAAATCTCCACTCTGCTCTGTGTATTTTCAGATCCTTGTGTAAGTTTTCTAATATATCTGGCTTAGTTCCTAGCCCTCAGAAGAGCACGGGGTTCTTCTGTAATGTGTCTGAACAGGTGAAAGGTGAGATCTTGGAGGCGATGGGAATGGCTCAAGGGTCGCTTCCTGTCCGCTATCTTGGGGTTCCATTGATATCCACGAGGCTGCTTAAAGCTGATTGTACTGTTCTTGTAGAACGTATGGAGGATCGTATTGCTAACTGGAAGAACAGGTTTTTATCTTTTGCTGGTAGGGTTCAGTTAATTAAATCGGTTTTGTCTTCCCTTCATGTCTACTGGTCCTCGGTTTTTATTTTGCCTGCTAGTATATTGAGTGCTTTGGAGGGTAAAATGAGGAATTTTCTTTGGAATCAAGGGACGTTTCAGAAAGGTAAAGCTAAAGTTGCGTGGAGGGATGGTTGTGTTCCAAAAGTTGAAGGTGGGTTGGGCATTCGAAGATTAAGGGACGTTAATAATGCCTTGATGACTAACCATATTTGGAGTATTCTTACTAAGCGCGAGTCTCTTTGGGTTGAGTGGGTTTATTCTTATAGGCTTAAGAATAGGTGTTTTTGGGATTGTCGATGTCCGTCGGTGTGCTCCTGGAGCTGGAGAAAGATCATGTCCATTCGTCCTATGATTCGTAGATTTGTTTGGTCTACTATTGGTGATGGAGAATCCACTTATGCTTGGTTCGACAAATGGTTAGATGGTGGGCCGCTGTGTGAGTTTATTACTCCTAGAAACATATACAATTCAGGTTTTATTCTAAATGCTAAGGTGAGTGATATTGTTTCTAATGGGCGGTGGGTCTGGCCGACTGATTGGTTGCACTTATATCCTATCATTAAGCAGTCGATGAATCTGATGTTGGTTACGGGTCGAGATGATACGCTTAAATGGAGAGTTGAGGATACTTTACATGATTATTCATCGTCTATTGTGTGGAGTTCCATTCGGTCTCGTTGTGATAAAGTTGATTGGGCTAAATTGGTGTGGTTTGCTTACTGCGTTCCCCGCCACGCGTTCCTTGCCTGGTTGATTTGTAGAGAGAAATTACTTACTCAAGATAAAATTCTTGAGTGGGGTTTTGAAAGGAGGAAAAACATGAATATGATGTGTTGTATGTTGTGTCAAAGAGGGGTGGATTCACATAAACACCTTTTCTTTGAATGTATCTATTCCTTAAAGGTTTGGAAGAAGGTTTGTTTGAAGTCTTGCCTGGTTAATGAGTCCCCGTGTTGGACTGATTTGGCTGCGTATATCCGTGTCAAGCCACAAAAGAGGATTGATATTATAGTTGCTAAACTTGTTATTCATGCAGCTGCTTACCATATTTGGAGGGAGAGGAATGAGCGAATTTTTCAAAATAATGCTCGTCCTCCGGATAAGGTAGCTGAGGTGATCCTTGAAGATGTGCGTTTGAAGATTCATGGGTCAAAGTTTCGTGACTCTCACCGTGTGAGAGAGGTTCTGGACGTGTGGCTGCAACGAGATGGTCAGTTTGTAGCAACGTAGACATGCGGAACTTAGGGGGGCTTCACTTCCTATTTGTTATTTAGATAGGTTGTTGGTTGTTCTTTTGATGTTGCCGTTTGGCTTGTTTGTGGGTGTAGTGTTTTTTTTGGTTTTCTTGTCTTTGGGCATGTCCAAAGACTTGAACTAGCTAGGATCCACCTAGCTACTTGTTTTTTCTGTTGGGTATATATATAGAATCACCGGGGGTAACCCTTTACCCAAAAAAACACAAAAGAAAAATAAAAAAACAAACATACCAAATTACTAAACGAGAAGGTTTCTATGGGATCAAACCGTATGAATCTGACCGAGTGATTGACAATATACTGATCCACTTTAAACTCTAACCCTTTTCTTTATCAGGCTATTTGTCACTTTATTATCTTTTAATGTGCATTAATTATGAACAGCAAGTGGGTTTCAACAAATCCTAGGTACATGTTATTGCACACTATCAAGCACATAAATTCCCTACCACATATTTTCAAAACCTAAACCAGAAGTTTGAAACTGAGCTCCAGACTGGATTGAGAAGAGAAAGAATAGATCACATAGATGTTTTGGGGATAATATACAAGCCAACTGAGTTTTTGAAACATTTTTAGTAATGCTCTAATCATTGACAAAGGCTAAGGGTTTTGGACTCTTGAGGGTCTCTTTTTTCTTGTGCTCTTTGGCATCTTTTTGGGTGTATACATGCAATTTTTTTTAATAATATTTAAGGTGATCTGTAAGCACGTATGTATGGACAACTCCAGGTCATTGCTCACGCAAAGCAGAGGAGAACCTTACATACACGCGAAGCATCCCCAGGTCATTGCTCACACAAAGTAGAGAGGACACCGACTTTTTGAGCTCAATTTCACACTCTTGGACACAAGCGTGTGTATCGGGAACTTGAACATGTAGTCAAATAGAAATGCAATTAACCTAAGTGTTGTCACCCAACATACTATCATATGTTATCTTTAAGTGTGTAACGCATACCTTTTCATATTGAAGAGCCGAGCCTATCAACATATCACCATGGATCATGTCTTTCACATCTGCCTTACGCGTGTCAGCCATCTCTAAAACAGAAGTTTATTTCACTTCCCACCTTCTCAAACACATAAACAAAAGATTAAAAATGAAAAAGCACAACTTTTAAGGGGTCAACTATTTCATCTTTTCTATTCTTCCCCTTGCTTTTTGGTTTTTAATAACAACACACACCTTTTTTTTATATATTTTTTTTCATTTTTTTTTGCAGCCCAAAATAAGATTATTGCAGACTTAATTGATATTCAAAAGGTTCATAATACTGAATTGGAGAATCAAAAGAAGATAAACCAAGAGTTTACAAGGCAACTTAGGGAATTACATAAGCTGATCAGGCAGCTTAACTCTGACAAATCAAGCAAGACAAACCCTAGGAAGGATGATAAGGGTGATCCAGGAAACAAAGAAGGAAGTTCAGGTGCAAGTGATTCCTCAAAATCACCAGCATTTGACTTTGAAGCAGATATCCCTGAGGAGTCTAGCACAGTATTACCCGAAGCCTCTGTTGAAGATAAAGATACAAAGGATAAAGACTACATGACAGTACCTGCTTCCGAGTTTGACGGAGGTTGGGAGGCTCAGACTTTTGCTTATCCCCCTGAAAGGTATCTAATCCAGCTGGGAGAGCATTATCATGACAAGAGGGGAACACTGCAAAAATCAAGGCCTGGATGTTTGATGGAGAAAAGAATATGTTCGTTGTGCGGAGAAAGGGTCAATATCCATTGGAGTACTACAAATGCTGGACCCAGTTTTACTCCTGGACTAATGTGGATCTGACTATGCTTTACAAGGCACCATCCACAAACCAGTCACAGAATGAGCAGGCTAAGTATTTTTACAAAAAGTTAGAAAATGCAGTGCACAGCAAGTTCAAGAGATTTGAAGATTTTCCTCACAAGAAATCGTATGTTAAGAAATACAGGAGTGTGTTCAAATGGGATGGAAAGAAGAGTATCCCTGGCAAGGAGGATGACATTGGAAAGAAGAGTGTTACTGGAAAGAAGTTTACAAATGTTTTGTATCCACCAACTGAGAAGACTAAAACAATACCCAGGTCATTGCTCACGCAAAGCAGAGGAGAGCCTTACATAGACGCGAAGCATCCCCAGGTCATTGCTCACGCAAAGTAGAGAGGACGCCGACTTTTTGAGCTCAATTTCACACTCTTGGACACAAGCATGTGTATCGGGAACTTGAACATGCAGTCAAATAGAAATGCAATTAACCTAAGTGTTGTCACCTAACATACTATCATATGTTATCTTTAAGTGTGTAACGCATACCTTTTCATATTGAAGAGCCGAGCCTATCAACATATCACCATGGATCATGTCTTTCACATCTGCCTTACGCGTGTCAGCCATGTCCATAACGGAAGTTTATTTCACTTCCCACCTTCTCAAACACATAAACAAAAGATTAAAAATGAAAAAGCACAACTTTTGAGGGGTCAACTATTTCATCTTTTCTATTCTTCCCCTTGCTTTTTGATTTTTAATAACAACACACACCAACTAAAACTAAAGCTCTATTTTTTTGTAGTTTTAGATTTTTTTTAAACACATAACTACTAAAACTGGCCAAGCTAACCTTCAAAGTTTATCTGTAGAAAATTTTCCAGAACTGGGTTTTTGTTGCAAACAATGTCATATCACATGCAATTTGATCAAGAAATATCCAAGTCAGACAATGTTACCTCTCTGTGCTGATTTTGTTTTACCTCTCACAAGAAGAACATACTCCCCATTAAAATTTGCTTGTCATGAGGTGAAGAGATGCCTCATATCCTGTGCCTAGAACAATCACTATCACAAACAAACAAGGTTAATGAAAGTCCTCCTTGACTGTTCCTGCACAAGGTGAGAGATCAGTTAGCCATAGGTACCCAGCCTGTCACACCCCCAATTTCCACTAACGGAATATAACCGTGTGGGGTGTGATCCAGACCAGGATCCCAGACTTCAGTTACAACCAAACCATAACGGAGTTTATAAGTTAACATAAAACTTAAGTTACAGACCAAAAGGTAAGTTTAATAGTTCAGCGGAAGCATAATTAAAGTTTACAGTTAGGTTTTCAAAATAATAAGTTTAATGTCGGAATACATAAATCCCAAGTGAAAATAGTAACGTGTACAACCGCCGCCCGTGCTGTCCGTGATCCATCTAGCGACCTGAAAAGCATTCAACAATCAAGTGTCAGCCAAGGCTGGTGAGTTCACTAGAGTGGTCTACACGTCACATGTAGACCAAATGTATATGAATAAAGAAAGGTAAAACACAATCACTAATCATAAGACCAGTAAAATTCCATATCGTAGATAGCTAGCCTATAGTTATGTCCACCTGAATTGTTCGTAACCGAAGCTGACAATGTTTTGATAGGGGGTACCTATGAACCTTGCCTTCCCGTGTCTATCCGGATCACGGTAGGTAGGCTAACATTGATCTCAGACCGACCGCCAGTCGGGAGGGTGCATCCCGTGCACCGCTGAGTGGGGGTGTCAATCCCCAGTAGTACTACTCAATATTACCTCGCGACTGTATATTAACGGCCCGAAAGTAAGGACTTTTTGTATTAAAAGCAATTCAGTGCAACATGTGATATTTTGTCGGAAAGTTACTCAAGTAAAGAAATACCTTTACCGTTGGGTTGCCATCCTTCACCGGATGCAACTACCTTTGCGTTATCATCCTAAACCGGATATAACAATAATCGTATGTAAAACTCACCTTAGGGTGCACTAGTACTCAGCACTTGGTTCAACAGGTTGGTCAAAGTCAACCTATTCGGATAAATATGGCCTAATAAAATTAGAAGGTGTCGCTAGGACGAAATTAGCACATAAGCACCTAAACATGTTTCATGCAGTCATACAAGTCACACAATGCACATACAAGCCCCAAATTGGTAGAAAATCAAGAAATTGCAATTTAAGTCAAAGTTGACCCAGAAGGTTAAACCTCAAGCACTTAACTAGTAGCATGGCTAAAATCCACAATACTTGAAATTAGGCTCTTAAATTTTACAGGCATATACTACATAACAATTAGGATTTGTTGCACAAAGAATCAAGTAAATACCTTGAGAAACGAAGAAGTTATGCACATCGGAAGTTGGCACTTTTTGACATTTAGCAAACTAGTTAAAGGAAATGAAAACTTGCATAACTCATTCAAAATTTGGAATTTAAACATCAAATTCTCCAGATCCTACATTTAACATATAACCATCAATTTCAAGTATCAAGCACACCATTAAAACAAGGTTTACATGCCCAACCATTTTGAAAAGTGTGCGAGTAGTAGCATGGCTAAAATCCACAATACGGAGGTCTTAGAAAGTGTGCGAGTAGCTGTTGTAAAGCTAAGACATCCTACTTTACTAGGGAAAAAGAATCAATCAGTTTCGAGCAAAAATGAGCAAGTTATGGCTGCTGCAAGTTCACCCAAAATTCTGGTCAAAGCTGTTAGAAATTCCAAGTTTGCAAAAGTCTAGCATTTCAATTTTTATGCTATCATATGGCTATCCAACATACACAAGTACAATTGTAATCACCATAACATGTAAATTCTGATCTTAACATGATCATACCATATCCATATCAAAATCTCATCAAGTAGCTAGCATTTAAGCACATTGCATCCAAAACTCATAACCAAACACCCACCAATCATTTTGAACACCAAGAACACATTTTTAACCCTCAATTTCCAGGTCCCAAACTCCCCTACAAATCTGTCCCAAAACCTAAACTACCATAACTTGAGCTAAAACAAGTTTCATGAGCATACCCACACCGCATTTAGCACAAAAACACAAGGTAGCACACATGCAACTAAGAATTTGGGATTTGGGGTTTTAGGGTTCTTACAAACCTTGAAGAAAACGAAAATGGAGAAAGAGGAGATGGAGAAGAAGCTTCCTTTAGCGTTCTTGAGCCTTGGGGAAGCTAGAAACCTTGAATCCTTGCTTGATTTGGTGATGGAGGCCGAAATTTTGAAAAGTGTGTGTGTGTTTGAATCCGTAAGAAGAGAGGAGGAGGGGGGAGATGATGATGCGTGAAGATGAAAATGAAGGAGGATGGGCAGATTTTGTCTAAAGGGGAATTTACACAAATGGCCCCTTAAGTTTCTATTTTATCACTTAGAGCATAAAACTCAATTTAGTGGGTTTTTGACTAAAAACTTATGAAATAAACATTCTAAAAATGTTTCTAAGTGTTTTTAAATTATTTAACATAAAATGTGTAGTCGGGTTGCATAAATTTACCATTTATAAACAAGAATCCAAATTTACACACGAAGCCCGGTTTTACCTGAAAACGCAAAATTTTCAAATAACACATAATGTCACAAAACGAATTCACGAAACAAGTTACTAACACCAACTAGCAATTAAACATGAACAATATTCAATTATTCAATTAAGGGGTCTAGGTTTCGCTAACGGGACTAATGGGACTAACGGAAAAACTTAACGGAGTTAACTTGGGAAGTTGCAGTTGTCACAGCCTCCCCATGTTAAGGAAATTTCGTCCCAAAAATTAGCTAGTACCTTGGGTTGATGCGGAGGCTTGATCGAACAGGTGAGGATACTTCTTTCTCATCTGGTCTTCCCCGTGACAATCTGCCTTTTCAGGTCCTTTCTTGGCTTTAACTGAACGCAAACCTTATTAAATGTGTGTGAACATCTATGTGTTGACTGTGTTGACTTTAGCAATTAGGGTTTTGTGTAATCATCACTACACGAGCATTCACTAAGTTCAAACGCTTGAGATTCTGTGATTTCACTTTATGATTTCATGTGATATATTTGTATATAGTCACGTGTTATTTTATCATTCTAGGTGAGTTTTAATTATTAAATCATATATTTATATTTATGATTTTATGTAAAGCGTATTCTATGATCTAATGCGAACACTTTGTTATGTGACAATTAAACTTATTATTTTATGTGATATATGTATATATGAACACATTATATCCTATTATTTTATGTGACGACGTGTCGTAAAATTATACATATTGTTTTATGATTTTATGTGAGTAAAACTTATCATTTTATGTGAATCCAAAATAAATAATTACGAGTTATTATTTATTATTTTATATGGTTATCTAGGGTTTGCATCCTTATAAACGTTACGTGTTGATCACGTGTTGATTTATATTCGTTTTGTCATCGTTTAAGTGTTGTCCGTTAACCCCGTTAGTAATGATAACTTTTTATAACTTGGAGGGACTTGATGTGTTTTTTTTTCAAACTCTTTTAACTATATAAACTTGCAATGACCAGTCTTGCACATTTCCTAAACTTTGTACCATCCTTGCAAGTTCTTCGAGGGACCATTATTGCCAAACTAAAAAGTTGAATTTGGTGGCGGTCGGTTACGTGAAATAATGAACCGATGATCGGTTTCGACTTTCAACCGATCATCATTACCCTCGTCGGTTTCATTTGGCCCTCGATGATCTAATTCAATGATTAGGAACTCACAAACACAACTCACCCTCCCTCTAAACTCTCGCAACTCTCTCCCTCTGCTCTTTTTCGTTTTTCCGGCAACTCAAAACCCCACCGAAACATCACTATTCCGTCACTGTAACATCACCATTTGAGCACTACTGTGATCGCGAACACCCCCGAGCAACCAGAAGTCATCAGAAGTTCGAATCGCGACCGTGCTCGGTGTTCGCGTTCGAGTTTCGGTTCAAGTTCGATGTCAAAAACACTTCTCAAAGCCATCTCTGATTCGAGGTAATCACTCTACTATGTTAGTCGCATGTTCTATGGGTCTCGTTTATGGTGTTTTGCATTTTCCGGCGACTGGAGCGAACTCCGGCGGGATTAGGGTTTTATGCGGAGAAGATGACTCTGCGCCGTTATAAAATAAAACAACTGTTTTCTATTTTAGAAACATACCAGCGTTGTAGCGCAATGGCTAGGGCGCTGTAGTTCTAACCACGAGTTCGCGGGTTCGAATCCCATCCAGCCCCAAATCTTTTTCTGTTCTCTTTAAAATCTGATTTCCTGCCTCTCTTTCACATAAAAGTGTTCTGGTCGGAAACTAAACACGTATGAGCCGCTGCCCTAGTGGTTAAATCGTTGCGGTTGGAACCAGAGGTTACAGGTTCGAACCACGTGACCTCCGGTTCTGCTGTTTTGTTTTCTTTTAGTATTTTTGGGATTTTTCTTGACTTAAAATCCACCACCCATCATTACTAACATTGTTTTGGGCTCGTAGAATTTTTGTAGACATCGCTAACTTGCTCGTTACCCCATTGATTAACATAAATTGATTTTTTTTTGTACAAAATATTTGGTTGACGGAGATTTATAAAAGAATAGACATTTGGAAAATATATAAATATGCGTATATAGAAAATATTAAATGAACGTTTTAATAACTCTTATAATTATATATAAATATACGTATACAAATAATAAATTTTATCATATCGTGCGAAATAGACCTTCTAAATGTTAGAATCACATATTTATGGAAAAATATGGAAATATATAAACATACGAGTATTTAAGTACACGTTATTGGTATAACTATATATATATACATATTATTATTCGATTTCATAGACAAAAAGTTTTGTTTAATAATATACTTCTCATCGATTTTCGTAAACGTCATGTTTTTGGCAATGTGCCAACCTTCAACTCGTTTTGGATATATTGAACATTTGTTATGTCTAGTTTAACATTATTCGATTTCACTGTTGGTCTAGACTTAGTCGTTTTCAATTAAACACACACTTATGTATATATGCTCGTTAGGTGTTTGGTTGAGTACACAAGCCCTGCTATTTGTTACTGGCTGTTATTATTTATCAGGAATTTGCTGTGCACCCGAAGGTGAGTTTCACGGCCCCTTTTTACCTATTTTAATCCTGTTGGGGGAGATTAACATGCAAACACTTGAACTGTTAGATAATTATATCACCTGAATGATAGTGGCACACTTATGATAAAGTCCTCACTTTAGAGTTACTGTCAATGTGACATCAGCGGGAATTTATTTATTAGATCTACTGGGTTTGACAGCCCCACCCGGGTCAGTCACGCTGACTCGATTGGATATCGAACGGGTGTAATATACTTCTTAGTCTTAACGAGGCACAATTGAACTGTCGAGCTTCAGTAACTGGATAGCTAGTTTGTCTAGTCAAACGTGCACTGAGTTCTTGAAAATAGCCTAGCTAGCTATTGATATATTATCTGGATTTTATTAACTGAACTTAAGCATGAACTTAAACTGTTGTTGAACAGTCAACCTTGAACTTAAACTTGAACTGTCGAGGAACAGTTGATTTACACTGAACTGGGACTGTTGTTGAACAGTCGATTTACATTAACTGGAACTGTTTTTGAACTCATAAACCTGTGAACTCACCAACCTTTGTGTTGACAGTTTTTAGCATGTCATTTCTTAGGTTGTGGATGTTCGAGTATCACGAGAACGCATGCATGAGTCTTGAAACTCTTTTAGTGTCTTTGGTCAAGTTACGTCACCTTGGGTGACACTAATTTTTACTTTAATGTTTTCGTTGTATTTACGTTTCCGCATTTGTAAAACTCTGAAATTATAATTTAATGAAATATGAAACGTCATCATTAATTATTGGTCGTTTAGTGTAACTAACGGACAACGGTCCTGGTTTGTCACGCTCCCTGCGGCGCGTTATCGCGCGTGGGATTTTTGGGGGTGTGACAGATTGGTATCAGAGCCATTGGTTATAGCGAACTAAGACTCGTCTTAGTCTGTAACTGTTTTGCATTAGTTGCACTTAAACATTCTTCTCATGCATCGTGATACTCACTCATGCACGCACCTGGTTAAAGATAAGTCGTTTACATCGTCCAGTCCCCTTACACCCACGGCGAGGAGCCGGTTAGTCCTGAGTCATTTCCCTTAACCCCTCTGAGTCTTGTACCTCTTGGTTCACATCCATGTACTACGAGACGACGAATCAGATCAGAGGATCGCATCTTCAATCTTGACGAGTCGTTTGCTGCTCGGGATTATTCTAGACTGAAGGACTAGGCGTGGTACCCGGATATTGGGCGAGTGATTACGTCAGGAAGGTAGTGTGATACCTCTTCCTATACCTTAACATTTTCCTCCTAGTGTGTGACATTCTTATTGAACCTGACCTATCGGCATCGCTGAACTCTCATGTTCAGGAAACGTAATCATGACGTGCTAATAGTGCGATCATTCAACTTCAGTAGTAGCAGCATTGTGTGGATTCAAGTGGTTTCCTATGGGGACACTTGTGTCTACCTTCGTTATCCCGATCTTTTCACATTTGCTTTGATCTTCTAAGATCTTTCCCTCCTCGTTTCTATCGCACGATTGCGTTGAAATGAAGCAACTTGAATGAGACTCTTATAAACTAAATAGTACGTGATGTGTACTGAATGATATTTTTTTTTCTCTCATATATCGAATTTATGATCAGGTTGGTATGTGTAGTAATCATCCTATTTCTTCGAGCTAAGCTTGGGTCATTGTGATAAATCTTATTCAAATCCTCTTGAGCTAAATTCCTGGCTAACTCGCTTCGGGTGGATCATTCCAATTAAAGCGAACATGTTGCTCTCGAGACTTTTCTTTGTAACGAATCTGGTCAAGATAACCTTGGGTTAGTGACCACATCCTTGATACCCACTCTGAGGATATCCCATATGTACTTCACAATACCTGGTAGCTGAAGTAAAAGGAGCTAGGGTGATCATAGAAGGTAAATCACAGTTACGGGTGCACACGTAAATGTAATTTGCGGTATATGGGAATCTTGGCGAATCCTACTAGGCAAGCCAATGGTCATATTGGGACAAAAATTCGTGGCATTGGATGTTGAACAAATTGAACTCAACCGAATGATCGAAGTAATCTATCTTTGCAAACTTCATCGCGCATGATCTTATCTCTTCTATATATGGATTCTAATCCCTACGAGAACTCTTTTTAAACATATTATGAATGTTAGTCTTGAAGGGATATCGTTTCACTCGCGTACTTTGAAGACACGTTTTTCTTAATTACGAAAACTCTTGTTGAAATCTTTGACTGGTTTGAATTCATATTGAATCAGAATATAACCTCACGACTTTACCGACCATATCAATCCCTGGAACTTTATGGTCGTGAGAATACTCGGATATACATCCACCGGACAAATACCCAGACAACGTTGGATAAACGAATCATAAAAATCATATATTGCGGGCATTGGAAACGTATTTCTTGGCTGAACTCTTGTGAAGTTCCCTCTGAAGATTCATACTCCCTGATTTTATTGTGCGAACCAAAACTTGATACTAGCAACATCGTCAAGATTGTACGAACTGCTTACCTCACCGCAAGACACATTCTCCCTAATGGGGTATGTTAGTGAAAAAGTCTTCATGGTTTCAAGCTAATAACTTTTATTTTTTTAACGTAAAGCACATTCCAATTGACCTTCTGAACCTGTACTATTGATTTTTTTGTCTGCATGATTTGAACCTTTTATGATTTAACAACCAGCAATTCTTGATTCTCGTGCTTTGCTAATCTTTTATGTCTTGGTTAAGCTTCCAAACTTTGGACCAGCAAGTGTTAAACTCGTGGTTAGTATTTCAACTAGTTAACATCATTGATGATGAGACTACCCTGTACCTCTACTGTTGTAACAATACAAAGTCTTTCATGAAAACTCTAACTACACTTATCGAGCGTGAACTTCTAGTTATCTATAGTTAACCGTATCATCGACCTTGTATTTTCCCTTCTTATGCATTGAGTACACCAAGTTATCCATACATTTCGTACATTATTAACGCTCCTATCATAACAACTACCGATAAATTTCTGGTATACGGATCCTCAACATCCTTTCAGGAAACTTTCGTTGATGAACCCAGCTTGAACTTAAACCTTGTGGCCTGTTTAAATTTTGGATCGTCTTGAAATTTGAAGTTTATGATATTCTTACTGCGTGTGCCAAACTCTCGACGATCTTCGCTAGGATGGCAAACTGTATGCATCTTACTGATATTGTGAATGGAAATACCTACACCTTTTGTCTGTACAACATATTGAAGTTTTAATCTCTCGCCCCTTTTTCATTCAAGCGGATGGGAGAAACTTGACGTCCTCTACTTCCGATAGAAATAACCAATGTAGGTTGACTAACAATTGGTAATGGTAGGTAGCTTATACACCTTCAAGGTATTGGTAGTGTGGTGGGTTAGCTGCGGTACACCCTATATATAAACATTAGTGGCACGTTGAATGTGGGACCAGTACCGGACCAAGGACTGACTTTAGAGTCATACACAAGAGCCTCGTCATGAGAAACTCCATCTATCAGGACTAGATCCTCGACAAAACTGTATAATGCTACTTTCTCCGAGATTACGGATATCCCTTACATATTCCTACCAAAAGAGACATACCCAAAATAATCTAACTTGATGCTTTCAATTATCCGAGTCTAGAAGAAAACTTTTCTGAAGTGAATTTCCTGCCATGATTTAGACGTGAGTTCTGGCACAGGTGAACATCAACATTTTGAAAACAAGAGATTTTCCCTTAGGAATGACAAACCACCTGATCGAATGATCAACTCCAACTTTTAGAAGCATGTGTTAAGAAGTAGATCGACTTTCGTTTAAGGGACACAATTTTGGGTTGACTGCCTTCTTTTTATAAACTCTCTGGCATTCACTGAGGTGATAGGCCTGATCCTTTTCTATGAAACACCGATTTGACCTTTTTGAGCCGCAGTAGGCATGCACTAAACCATAAAGAAAACTCGTCCAGAAAATCAAAGCCCAAAACCAATTTTGAACATCTTGATGTTTTATATCTTACTTTTGAAGACCATTGAACCGACGTTTTGACAAGAAAAGAAGCATGACGCATTAAGCGCAAGAACACCAAAAAGATTGGGCACACCGGTGAACTTAAACAATGAAGATTTCCGTAACGAGATGTTTACTCTATTAGATTGTATAACCGTTAACACGTTCATTTTGATATCTATTTACAGGAATCCGTTGCCAAATCCTGTCAAGCACGCTATATATTTCTCTCTAAGTTTTATACTATCCATTACGTTATTTGCATCTCTCTGCTGGTATCTTCACCAGTGCCAGTTTAAACTCACATATCAATCTTGGAATGTGTAGCTGTGACTATCATAAGACTTGTTATCCCATCGTTTACTCGAACTCACGAACTAAGCCGTTGGCGCTTTTCCTCTATTTGCTATTCTCATGCTTGATGCCATGCGTAATCCTGCAGATCACTTTTTCGATATTCGGTACCTCATAGTTACATTTTTATTTTGTTGGATCTTCGCTCTAAATTTTAGGATTCTTTGGCAAGGTAATGTGCATGATGATATGTTGTATGATACTGAACTCCAACTTGAATTTGAACCTAATTGTATATGTGATTTTTTTTTAATAATTCTTAACAGAATTAAGTAATTCTTTTCTAAAACAAACTGCTACGCGTTACCTTTAAATGACAAGCTCTTGATTGGATTTCTCTTTAGACTTCGGTCCTTTTGTCACAAAACCAGTGTGTTACCAATTATATTTTAGTACGTGAGCAACTGTTGAGCCATTTTAACCATGATATATAGTTTGTTTGCTTCTGACCATCTCATGAAAAATGTTTATAAAACATACGTGTTTATGCATGCTAAATTTTAGAATCTAACAATGTGTTTGGGGTATAGAAACTGATTAATTATTGAAGTGCTGGTTTAAACATAAGTTGCGTAGAATTGCAGACTTAGTTAAGTGTATGAAACAGGTTAGGAACCAGAAAATGACATGTTCTGAATGTATCAACTTGATTAAGTGTGAAAACCATACACCATGCAAGGTCCTAAGTCTCCTACCTTGGTGGGAATGACAAGACTGTGTAAAGTTGCCCCGTCAACTTTGCACCGTATGGGTTGTGTTGGTTAGTTTATGAACTTATATGCTCGAGATATGCCATGCTAGTATTGTATGATGTTATATCAGACGTTAGGACAATTGTATGCGTTGTATGGTAAAATCTTCATGATAGATTGCATCCTAGTACGCTTTGACCGCATCAACCTTTAAAAGAAAACTTCGTAGAAACCGTATGCTATCTGAACCATTATTGGATGAAATGTGAATTTGAATGTTATTATGAATCATGTGAAATTAATTGGTCATAGCTCCATAAAGTACTAAATCAACCAACGGGTCCCCATGAATACTTGATCAGTCTTGTGTAATTCCATGCTATTGGCTAGTTGGTAGGCAAATTCAGAAGTTTACGTGTTGTTAGACATTGGGTCTATTAAACACTAGTTGATCTGATGCACACACAATTATCTCGTACTCAAATTCCCTTCTCTTCAATTCACATGGGTTATTGACGAATGCGAAAGCCTTAACCGAAAACCATACATGAAATGAAAACCCCACTCCCATCATTGGGTACAATAGCTGGAAACTGCGCAGATGTATTATGATCGTTCTTCGTACTGAAATCTTGATTTCTCGTGTCACTCTGTTCGTCCTGGTCACGCAAAACGATTCCCGTATTACATTTGTTCAACCCTTCTTGTAAGAGAACGTCTGATAAGAAAATCATTTTTTATACTTTCGATTCGAATTCCTTTCGAAAACCTCTAAACATTTAACATCTCCTCAACATCGGATACACATACTTGATCGTAACATCCATCACTCCTTTTGGAGTAGGAAATCCGAATTCTTTCGAAACGTACCGTCAATCCGATTCTTGTGACAATTGTCATTTATTTCAATTTCGGGACGAAATTTCTTCAACAAGGGGATGATGTGACGACTGAGAAAATTTTTCTTTCTGTTGTGATTAACTGGTTAACCACATTATTCAATTTTTGGGATGAAAATTCTTCAACAAGGGGATACTGTGAAAATCCGCCTTTCAGGTCATTTCTTGGCTTTAACTAAACGTAAACCTTAATAAATGTATGTGAACATCTATGTGTTGACTGTGTTGACTTTAGCAATTAGAGTTTTGTGTAATCATCACTACACGAGCATTCACTAAGTTCAAACGTTTGAGATTCTGTGATTTCACTTTATGATTTCATGTGATATATTTGTATATAGTCACATGTTATTTTATCATTCTAGGTGAGTTTTAATTATTAAATCATATATTTATATTTAGGGTTATTGGATTTTATTAATCCAAGTTATTACCAATTGGCCAATATTAATCCCAATTTCAAAATTGTCCCACATTAATCCCAATTATTAAGGTGTTGGATTTCATTGGACCCCCTTTACATTTTTCTTCACTCCGTTAAGGATTTTACTCAAAAAATTCCCTTCGGGGTCCAATGATTATTAAGGTGTTGGATTTCAATGGACCCCCTTTACATTTTCCTTAACTCCGTTAGGGATTTTAGTCAAAAAATTTCCTTCGGGGTCCAATGAAATCCAACACCTTAATAATTGGGATTAATGTGGGCCAATTTTGAAAATGGGATTAATATTGGCCAATTGGTAATAACTTGGATTAGTAAAATCCAATAGACCTTATATTTATGATTTTATGTAAAGCGTATTCTATGATCTAATGCGAACACTTTGTTATGTGACAATTAAACTTATTATTTTATGTGATATATGTATATATCAACACATTATATCCTATTATTTTATGTGACGACGTGTCGTAAAATTATACATATTGTTTTATGATTTTATGTGAGTAAAACTTATCATTTTATGTGAATCCAAAATAAATAATTACGAGTTATTATTTATTATTTTATATGGTTATCTAGGGTTTGCATCCTTATAAACGTTACGTGTTGATCACGTGTTGATTTATATTCGTTTTGTCATCGTTTAAGTGTTGTCCGTTAACCCCGTTAGTAATGATAACTTTTTATAACTTGGAGGGACTTGATGTGTTTTTTTTTCAAACTCTTTTAACTATATAAACTTGCAATGACCAGACTTGCACATTTCCTAAACTTTGTACAATCCTTGCAAGTTCTTCGAGGGACCATTATTGCCAAACTAAAGAAGTTGAATTTGGTGGCGGTCGGTTACGTGAAATAATGAACCGATGATCGGTTTCGACTTTCAACCGATCACATTACCCTCGTCGGTTTCATTTGGCCCTCGATGATCTAATTCAATGATTAGGAACTCACAAACACAACTCACCCTTCCTCTGCTCTTTTTCGTTTTTCCGGCAACTCAAAACCCCACCGAAACATCACTATTCCGTCACTGTAACATCACCATTTGAGCACTACTGTGATCGCGAACACCCCCGAGCAACCAGAAGTCATCAGAAGTTCGAATCGCGTCCGTGCTCGGTGTTCGCGTTCGAGTTTCGGTTCGAGTTCGATGTCAAAAACACTTCGCAAAGCCATCTCTGATTCGAGGTAATCACTCTACTATGTTAGTCGCATGTTCTATGGGTCTCGTTTATGGTGTTTTGCATTTTTCGGCGATTGGAGCGAACTCCGGCGGGATTAGGGTTTTCTGCGGAGAAGATGACTCTGCGCCGTTATAAAATAAAACAACTGTTTTCTATTTTAGAAACATACCAGCGTTGTAGCGCAATGGCTAGGGCGCTGTAGTTCTAACCACGAGATCGCGGGTTCGAATCCCATCCAGCCCCAAATCTTTTTATGTTCTCTTTTAAAATCTGATTTCCTGCCTCTCTTGCACATAAAAGTGTTCTGGTCGGAAACTAAACACGTATGAGCCGCTGCCCTAGTGGTTAAATCGTTGCGGTTGGAACCAGAGGTCACAGGTTCGAACCTCGTGACCTTCGGTTCTGCTGTTTTGTTTTCTTTTAGTATTTTTGGGATTTTTCTTGACTTAAAATCGACCACCCATCATTACTAACATTGTTTTGGGCTCGTAGAATTTTTGTAGACATCGCTAACTTTCTCGTTACCCCATTAATTAACATAAATTGATTTTTTTTGTACAAAATATTTGGTTGACGGAGATTTATAAAAGAATAGACATTTGGAAAATATATAAATATGCGTATATAGAAAATATTAAATGAACGTTTTAATAACTCTTATATTTATATATAAATATACGTATACGAATAATATATTTTATCATATCGTGCGAAATAGACCTTCTAAATGTTAGAATCACATATTTATGGAAATATATGGAAATATATAAACATACGAGTATTTGAGTACACGTTATTGGTATAACTATATATATATATATATATATATATATATATATTATTATTCGATTTCATAGACAAAAAGTTTTGTTTAATAATATACTTCTCATCGATTTTCGTAAACGTCATGTTTTTGGCAATGTGCCAACCTTCAACTCGTTTTGGATATATTGAACACTTGTTATGTCTAGTTTAACATTATTCGATTTCACTGTTGGTCTAGACTTAGTCGTTTTCAATTAAACACACACTTATGTATATATGCTCGTTATGTGTTTGGTTGAGTACACAAGCCCTGCTATTTGCTACTGGCTGTTATTATTTATCAGGAATTTGCTGTGCACCCGAAGGTGAGTTTCACGGCCCCTTTTTACCTATTTTAATCCTGTTGGGGGAGATTAACATGCAAACACTTGAACTGTTAGATAATTATATCACCTGAATGATAGTGGCACACTTATGATAAAGTCCTCACGTTAGAGTTACTGGCAATGTGACATCAGCGGGAATTTATTTAGTAGATCTACTGGGTTTGACAGCCCCACCCGGGTCAGTCGCGCTGACTCGATTGGATATCGAACGGGTGTAATATACTTCTTAGTCTTAACGAGGCATAATTGAACTGTCGAGCTTCAGTAATTGGATAGCTAGTTTGTCTAGTCAAACGTGCACTGAGTTCTTGAAAATAGCCTAGCTAGCTATTGATATATTATCTGGATTTTATTAACTGAACTTAAGCATGAACTTAAATTGTTGTTGAACAGTCAACCTTGAACTTAAACTTGAACTGTCGAGGAACAGTTGATTTACACTGAACTAGGACTGTTGTTGAACAGTCGATTTACATTAACTGGAACTGTTTTTGAACTGATAAACCTGTGAACTCACCAACCTTTGTGTTGA
This sequence comes from Deinandra increscens subsp. villosa, assembly GCA_039602395.1. Taxonomy (NCBI): domain Eukaryota; kingdom Viridiplantae; phylum Streptophyta; class Magnoliopsida; order Asterales; family Asteraceae; genus Deinandra; species Deinandra increscens. The sequence goes on along the minus strand of JBCNJP010000028.1, from coordinate 45,370 downwards.
CAGTTTTTAGCATGTTATTTCTCAGGTTGCGGATGTTCGAGTATCACGAGAACGCATGCATGAGTCTTGAAACTCTTTTAGTGTCTTTGGTCAAGTTACGTCACCTTGGGTGACACTAATTTTTACTTTAATGTTTTCGTTGTATTTACGTTTCCGCATTTGTAAAACTCTGAAATTATAATTTAATGAAATATGAAACGTCTTTATTAATTATTGGTCGTTTGGTGTAACTAACGGACAACGATCCTGGTTTGTCACGCTCCCTGCGGCGCGTTATCGCGCGTGGGATTTTTGGGGGTGTGACATTCCCGTCCCCACGTGAACTCCGGTCCACGTTTTGAATGCCATCGGACTTTGACAATTGGAAAGAAGAGTGTTACTGGAAAGAAGTTTACATATGTTTTGTATCCACCAACTGAGAAGACTAAAACAATACCCAGGTCATTGCTCACGCAAAGCAGAGGAGAGCCTTACATACACGCGAAGCATCCCCAGGTCATTGCTCACGCAAAGTAGAGAGGACACCGACTTTTTGAGCTCAATTTCACACTCTTGGACACAAGCGTGTGTATCGGGAACTTGAACATGCAGTCAAATAGAAATGCAATTAACCTAAGTGTTGTCACCTAACATACTATCATATGTTATCTTTAAGTGTGTAACGCATACCTTTTCATATTGAAGAGCCGAGCCTATCAACATATCACCATGGATCATGTCTTTCACATCTGCCTTACGCGTGTCAGCCATGTCCATAACGAAAGTTTATTTCACTTCCCACCTTCTCAAACACATAAACAAAAGATTAAAAATGAAAAAGCACAACTTTTGAGGGGTCAACTATTTCATCTTTTCTATTCTTCCCCTTGCTTTTTGATTTTTAATAACAACACACACCAACTAAAACTAAAGCTCTATTTTTTTGTAGTTTTAGATTTTTTTTAAACACATAACTACTAAAACTGGCCAAGCTAACCTTCAAAGTTTATCTGTAGAAAATTTTCCAGAACTGGGTTTTTGTTGCAAACAATGTCATATCACATGAAATTTGATCAAGAAATATCCAAGTCAGACAATGTTACCTCTCTATGCTGATTTTGTTTTACCTCTCACAAGAAGAACATACTCCCCATTAAAATTTGCTTGTCATGTGGTGAAGAGATGCCTCATATCCTGTGCCTGGAACAATCACTATCACAAACAAACAAGGTTAATGAAAGTCCTCCTTGACTGTTCCTGCACAAGGTGAGAGATCAGTTAGCCATAGGTACCCAGCCTGTCACACCCCTAATTTCCACTAACGGAGTATAACCGTGTGGGGTGTGATCCAGACCAGGATCCCAGACTTCAGTTACAACCAAACCATAACGGAGTTTATAAGTTAACATAAAACTTAAGTTACAGACCAAAAAGTAAGTTTAACAGTTCAGCGGAAGCATAATTAAATTTTACAGTTAGGTTTTCAAAATAATAAGTTTAATGTCGGAATACATAAATCCCAAGTGAAAATAGTAACGTGTACTACCGCCGCCCGTGCTGTCCGTGATCCATCTAGCGACCTGAAAAGCATTCAACAATCAAGTGTCAGCCAAGGCTGGTGAGTTCACTAGAGTGGTCTACACGTCACATGTAGACCAAATGTATATGAATAAAGAAAGGTAAAACACAATCACTAATCATAAGACCAGTAAAATTCCATATCGTAGGTAGCTAGCCTATAGTTATGTCCACCTGAATTGTTCGTAACCGAAGCTGACAATGTTTTGATAGGGGGTACCTATGAACCTTGCCTTCCCGTGTCTATCCGGATCACGGTAGGTAGGCTAACATTGATCTCAGACCGACCGCCAGTCGGGAGGGTGCATCTCGTGCACCGCTGAGTGGGGGTGTCAATCCCCAGTAGTACTACTCAATATTACCTCGCGGCTGTATATTAACGGCCCGAAAGTAAGGACTTTTTGTATTAAAAGCAATTCAATGCAACATGTGATATTTTGTCGGAAAGTTACTCAACTAAAGAAATACCTTTACCGTTGGGTTGCCATCCTTCACCGGATGCAACTACCTTTGCGTTATCATCCTAAACCGGATATAACAATAATCGTATGTGAAACTCACCTTAGGGTGCACTAGTACTCAGCACTTGGTTCAACAGGTTGATCAAAGCCAACTTATTCGGATAAATATGGCCTAATAAAATTAGAAGGTGTCGCTAGGACGAAATTAGCACATAAGCACCTAAACATGTTTCATGCAGTCATACAAGTCACACAATGCACATACAAGCCCCAAATTGGGAGAAAATCAAGAAATTGCAATTTAAGTCAAAGTTGACCCAGAAGGTCAAACCTCAAGCACTTAACTAGTAGCATGGCTAAAATCCACAATACTTGGAATTAGGCTCTTAAATTTTACAGGCATATACTACATAACAATTAGGATTTGTTGCACAAAGAATCAAGTAAACACCTTGAGAAACGAAGAAGTTATGCACATCGGAAGTTGGCACTTTTTGACATTTAGCAAACTAGTTAAAGGAAATGAAAACTTGCATAACTCATTCAAAATTTGGAATTTAAACATCAAATTCTCCAGATCCTACATTTAACATATAACCATCAATTTCAAGTAGCAAGAACACCATTAAAACAAGGTTTACATGCCCAACCATTTTGAAAAGTTCACTTTTTACTAAATTGGACAGCTTTGAGTACCCAACTTGCAGCAGTGTTTTGAGTGACCAAACGGAGGTCTTACAAAGTGTGCGAGTAGCTGTTGTAAAGCTAAGACATCCTACGTTACTAGGGAAAAAGAATCAATCAGTTTTGAACAAAAATGAGCAAGTTATGGCTGCTGCAAGTTGACCCAAAATTCTGGTCAAAGCTGTTAGAAATTCCAAGTTTGCAATAGTCTAGCATTTCAATTTTTATGCTATCATATGGCTATCCAACATACACAAGCACAATTGTAATCACCATAACATGTAAATTCTGATCTTAACATGATCATACCATATCCATATCAAAATCTCATCAAGTAGCTAGCATTTAAGCACATTGCATCCAAAACTCATAACCAAACACCCACCAATCATTTTGAACACCAAGAACACATTTTTAACCCTCAATTTCCAGGTCCCAAACTCCCCTACAAATCTGTCCAAAACCTAAACTACCATAACTTGAGCTAAAACAAGTTTCATGAGCATACCCACACCGCATTTAGCACAAAAACACAAGGTAACACACATTCAACTAAGAATTTGGGATTTGGGGTTTTAGGGTTCTTACAAACCTTGAAGAAAACGAAAATGGAGAAAGAGGAGATGGAGAAGAAGCTTCCTTTAGCGTTCTTGAGCCTTGGGGAAGCTAGAAACCTTGAATCCTTGCTTGATTTGGTGATGGAGGCCGAAATTTTGAAGTGTGTGTGTGTGTGTGTGTGTGTGTGTGTGTGTGTGTGTGTGTGTGTGTGTGTGTGTGTGTGTGTTTGAATCCGTAAGAAGAGAGGAGGAGGGGGGAGATGATGATGCGTGAAGATGAAAATGAAGGAGGATGGGCAGATTTTGTCTAAAGGGGAATTTACACAAATGGCCCCTTAAGTTTCTATTTTATCACTTAGAGCATAAAACTCAATTTAGTGGGTTTTTGACTAAAAACTTATGAAGTAAACATTCTAAAAATGTTTCTAAGTGTTTTTTTATTATTTAACATGAAATGTTTAGTCGGGTTGCATAAATTTACCATTTATAAACAAGAATCCAAATTTACACACGAAGCCCGGTTTTACCTGAAAACGCAAAATTTTCAAATAACACATAATGTCACAAAACGAATTCACGAAACAAGTTACTAACACCAACTAGCAATTAAACATGAAAAATATTCAATTATTCAATTAAGGGGTCTTGGTTTTGCTAACGGGACTAACGGAACTAACGGAAAAACTTAACGGAGTTAACTTGGGTAGTTGCAGTTGTCACACAGCCTGTGACATCCGAGAATTTCAAGGTTTACTTCCGTTAGACAATTCCGTTAGTTACGTTATAAGTGTTAACTTAGTAACTAATGCTTAACTAGGCCGAATACGTCCACGACCTTTGGTTGATCACCGAACCCGTCCATATGTGTTATGTGTTTAACTATTTATTGTCATTAAGTGCAATGTGATTTAAATACATGATTTAGTATTGTGAATAGCATGACAATTTATGAATCGTGATTATCTTGCTTAGAATGTGAAATTGACCACTTAGCGAAACTACCGGGCGAAACTATAGTGTCGCCCGGCAGTCTATTGGCTCACTCGTGATCAGAGCCAGTTTCGCCTGGCCAGCGAAACTGCCAGCGAAACTAGCCTCTGATATAAATAATCTTAATAAACCCTAGCTCTCCTATTTGCCTCATTTCACACAAAAACACACACACTCTCCTGAAACTTCTGGACCAGCTGATTCCAACCAAGAACCATCAAGAATCAGCCATCACCCCGAGTTGTGAAGATCATCCATCGATCCTAGAATCAACCGTGAGTCCCAAAACTATGTTTCTTGCTTTTCTATGTGTTTTCTTCTTAAAGCATGACCCAAACCTTCATAGAATCACTTGATCTTCTGATATGTTGTTTAGGGGTGCTAGAACTACCATAAAGTTGATAACTTTACGTGTGAAACTGATCCATGATAAAGATTTATGCTATTTAGGTCACTTTAGGGTTTTAAAAGCATTTTGGTGATTTGATGATGAAAATGCATGAATAAGGTGTTAAAACTTATTGTTTGATGTTGGTAAATGCCTATGTATGCTAAACAATGAATTGCATGAAGTATCGAAGCTGTTAGGTTGATTTTTAGGCTGATCCGTATGTTTTTCGCGACCAACGAAACTGTTAAGTTCTTTGGGCAAAACTATACAGCGAAACTGTATAGATCTCCCTCCAGCGAAACTGTGCTGGCGAAACTGTAGTGTCGCCCGCGAAACGCAAATTTTCACAACTAACACATAAGATCACGAATGAGTTCACGAAACAACTTACTAACACCAATTAGCAATTAAACATAAATAAACATATAATCATTCAAATAACGGGTCTCGGGTTCGTTAACTGAACTAACGGAACTAACGGAAAAACTTAACGGGGTTAACTTGGGAAGTTGCAGTTGTCACAATCGAATTGGGATCGATTATTTAAAACCGATTATAAGAATCGATCATTAATTGATGAATCGGTTAGTAATAAAAGAGCAACCAGTTTAATAAATCCTAATTCTTCCAGGCCCAATTCCGTATTTTTATCCTAATTGTTCCAGGCCTAAAAAACCCCAAATCGATTTTCAAGTCAACCTAACCCCCAATCATCTTCATCTCCGTAAGACAATAACTTACGATTCTACTTAGCGCTCACTCAGCGATTAACCAGAAAAAACCCTAACCCCCAAGGCCCCAATCGATTCTGCTATGCTCTCACTCACTGACATTCGACTTCATCTCCTCTACTCTCTCTCAGACTCTCAGTCGACTTCAACAATGTCGAACCCAATGTTCTCGACCCCTAATTTCTCCCCTACCGGTTCATCCACAAGTGTAGCCCCACTCACTGTTTTGAGAGTGAAACCAACCAACCGATTGAAAGAAGTACTTAGCCTCTTTGATTTGTGTGATATGTCAAATGGGAAAGAAATGGTTCGTTGTCACGGTAGTAACAAGTTCTTGGCATTGACCGTTATAATCGGTTAAGATTTAATAATCGATTTGGTTTTAACCGAAATCGATCAGACAGTTAGAGTTTTTTTCCTAGTAATCGATTACAACCCGATTCGATTAACCGGTCATGGATTAATTTTGGTTATTTTCTACTAGCAGATCGATTAATTTCCTAACCGGTTAACCGACGGTTAACCGGTTTGTACATGGCTACTTAAGGATAGGTGACCTAAATTTTTTATGGGGTCTTAGGCCGGACCCGTGGACACAATATGATGGTCCACCTCTCGCGGAAGGTTTTCTTCTTTATAGTAAAGATTCCTTCATAGAGTTTTAAGCGGTGGCCGTTGAGTATGAATGTTGATTTGTCTTTGTCTTGTATGTCAACGGCATCGTATGGGTAAACAGGAATCACTTTGTAAGGCTTCGTCCATCTGGATTTTAACTTTTTAGGGAAAAGCCTTAAGCGAGAGTTATACAGGAAAACCTTATCTCCCTCTTGAATACCTCCTTAGCTTCTTTTCAGACGCGAATCGTGGTATTTCTACAGTCAAGGTCTTTTGTAGATGCTGGAGTTGGGGTAGGCTTGACCGCGTAATTCCTCTAGTTCTGTGAGTTGACTGAGTCGATTTTGACCTAATGTCTGAAGGTCCATATTTATCGTACGAAGGGCCCAATATGCCTTATGCTCTAATTCAACAGGAAGATGGAAAGCTTTGCCGTAGACCATATACGGGGTATGTGACACCTCGTCCAAAAACCTAGGTCAAACCTCTTTACTTTGACTTTTAATTAAGTATTAATGTGCATTAACCGATCTGATTACTGTTTAAACTGTTAATTACTGTGTCTGACTGTTAACTGATGACGTAAACCTAATCCCGCGTTTGTACTAGAAGCGTATACCCGTAAACTGCATTGAGATTCCATGGTTTAATCATGGGATTTCAATGACAAGAAAATTAAATATA
>JBCNJP010000028.1:11681-38200 GCA_039602395.1 Deinandra increscens subsp. villosa | reverse complement strand
ATGCACATCTGAGGAGCTGGTCTTGAAGATTCCTGCAGAAACAGAAGGGTTAGAATGTTGATACCCTCGGGGGTTCTGGCCTGGGTTCCCAGCAGAAAAAGAACATCCTTGAGATGGTGTGGCTAGGGATCCCAACGATAGTGGAATCCAAAGATCCTTGGCGCGGGACTGCGAGGATTGTTCCATATGATAGTACTCTGAAAATGATGAACGTGGGCGAAAACCGTGTGCGAAACCGACTTATAATGAAGCGGGAATTGCCAAAACAAGGTTGGTGTTGGTTGCTGAGTTGCAAAGTCGCGACCCCGCTTCTAAACTCATCCCACATGCCCAAAAGAACAATTTTTTGCTCTCTTTCACACCTATAAATACCCCTACTATGTCCCTTATAGTTTGCAACTCCTAGTTTGAGTATAAACAAGTGGAATAACCAATTTTTGGTGGTTCCACAACCACAAACCCTCTTTGGGTGTCGTGCTTAGTATTTTTTTATGCTCTCGACGGGGAGGTGCTGCCCTTCAAGCTCGTCTCGTTTGAAAAGCTTCTTTAAGGTAATTATTCTTCTTTTTTCTTTTTTTTTCTTTCTTTCATTCATTTCGTTATTTGTTTATTTATCATTTCTTTTAGTTTAGTTTAGTTAGGAGCTCTAGGCTCGTTTAAGTAGTCTTGCTAAGGCTCGTTCTTAGAACGCCTAACATTGTTAAGGCTTGTCCTTTGGACAACCTAGCTTCGCTAAGGCACATCCTTAGGACGTGTAGCCTTTAGGCTTGGTGTAGCCTTGTAGAGGCCCGTTAGGCCCAACGAGTCCAACCTAGCATGTCGAATTTCATTTATATTCTTCTAATCCAAAAGTCAACGTTTTATGCATGAACACTTGGGGATTTAGGCTTGTATTTCACAAATCAAGAATTAAACTAATGCTTAATCGTTATAATATGTAATTTAGTTTTTGAACACAAACTCATTAAATAACACTAATATGCATTCCCTAAATGCATAAGGACTTAGCCCAACAACAATATTCTCAGTAAATCTATCATGTTAAGGTGACCTCCTTGGGATTTCATTCCACATCTATTCGCTTTAGCTTTCTCGGTATAACAAACGCATAATTACCATGTGAGTAATCCTCGCCCCTTTTCTCATTTTCTCATTTTTGGGGTTGCAACATGTATCCTATTTCAAAGTGTTGTCTTTTAAGTTTATCATTTACCATGCGTATGTGATCTATGTGTGAATTATGTGTTATGTGACTTCTAGCATGATTTGTGAATATGTGATTATCAAAGGCTTTCATGTTTAACAAAGGTTTCCATGTTTCATTTGGATGTCAAGTATGTCATGGTGGTCGTGTCTGTCATGTCTTTAATTTGGCATAAACATTAACGTAAGGCCTGGGGTAAGAAAGGTAGATCTACCGGTTGAAAACCCACTCAACTTGACCGGTTTGGCGTTGGGTGTTGTATCCTATTTCATTATTTTATTTAGTCTAACCTGCGGGTTAGGGAATCTAGCATATGTCATTGAAGTTTGTTTATGCTTAGTCTTTCATGTTGTCATTTTATACTAACAATATTGGTAAAGTTTAGTCTTTCATATTCTCAATATCTTCTAGCATGTTGCACTTTCACTTATTCTAGCATATGACACGTAATGCATGTTTTCAAATATATTCTATGTATTTAAACTTGCGATTGCTCACCAACTATTTATAGTTGACCCCCTTTATTTTATACATGTTGCAGGTTATGACATGTGATGATTTCAAGTTACTATCACATAGGGTTTCATCCTAGTTAAATTAGAATAAAACGGTTGTAATTGTTATTAGTTTAGTTCCATGTATTGTATTCTTTAATTGTCATCAATAAAATTGTTTCATGTTAATTATTGTTACCTAAATTAGTTGTCATGCGCTTTTGGGCAATCTAATCATGCCCCGACGTTTCCGTCGTCGGTTGGGTTGTGACAAGTACTCCCTGCATATCCAGCTGCCTGAGAAGTCATTGTAGGGGCTGTAGTGAAGCCTGGTGCTGATTTGTAATTGTAGCGAGCCAGATCTGAGGATCCTGAGGCGTTAAAGTCGAGATGCATGGGAAATAAAGGACTTTGTTCCTCCACAGGTTTCTTAGACTTCTTAAGTTCCTCAATTTTCTTCATCACCTTTTGATTAGTCTTTTCTTGCTGATCCATCCGACTTTTCACCTGCCTGATCAAAGCGAACAAATCATTGTTATTAATAATGATCAACAGATTGAACCTGGGATCCTGTGAAGACAGGATAGTCAGTTTTTCTCGGCTGCTCGTCCACTTTCTTCTGACGATCATTATTTTTCTTCTGGCTTCCTGGAGCGGAAGGAAGAGGAGGAATGGAGGACGATGTAGAGGCCGAAACAGATTTTTGTTGGTTTGACATCTTTGGGATTGGAGATCAAATAGGGCGGATGAAGAATGGAATTTCTTTAGAATGAAGCACCACTCGCCCCACGGTGGGCGCCAAACGGTTTTGGTAAAAAATTCACAAAGGAATCTCATGTTCCAAACTTAGAATGTGAGGTAGTATGCTTATCAATATGCTCGAAATGTAAAGTTGAACACAAGGATCTAACGAGGGAAAAATCCAGGATCCTTCGAGTTGCCTCTAGGAATCCTAGCAAAAAAACCTCGAGAGCCGGCCTGAAGAGCCTGCTTCCTCACAATTTTATTGATACGAAACTGAAAATTACAAGTGTTTTGGAGGTATGATCGATCAAGCTAAGTGTTACAGAGATTGTATGCTATCAGAGCTAAAGTGTGAACGAGTTGTGTGTGCCTAAGTCGATCGAAACCTCTATTCCAAGTCTTTGTGAACGTTAGGAATCGGTTATGGCACGTTCTTTAATGCTTGACCTGGTCTTTAGCCTTCATTTACAAGTCCCTTTAAGCCTGCAATTAATTAGGACACGTGGAAAATTGAAACGGTTAGTCAATAACTGCATTTCAGGATACCGACCTGTTAGGATACTGAACCACTTGAGCTTCCGGAAAGGATCCTGAAATAAAATAACCAAATGTCCTATATTTTAGGGATTCTCCCCACTAAGTCAATATGAACGTTGTGGACCACTTAGTCCACGTTCTATAGTATTTCTCCGAGTCTTTAGGCTTGTTTACACGTTTTCTTTGCCTGCAAGCAAATAAATACAAGGAACAACATAGCGGTTAGTCGATAACTGTAATTTAGGATGCCCGAACCTGTCAGGATTCTTAACCCATCTAAGGATACTGGACCACTTGAGCTTCCGCCAAGGATCCCAAAATTATCAGCCCAAACAATATCCATAGTTTGTTAGGATGCTTGGTTCCGTAGTGGCTGCTGTCTGCTTGGGGATAAAATCACCATCATGTACTTCTGAGGAGCCAGCTTTGAAAGTTCCTGCATAAATAGGAAGGTTAGAGTGTTGATATCCCTGGGAGTTCTGGCATGGGTTCCCTGCAGAAAATGGATATCCCTGAGATGGTGCAGCCAAGGATCCCGAAGATAGCGGAGTCCAAGGATCTTTGGAGCGTGCTTGTGAAGATTCTTGTGGGACGACTCCTGTGAATCCAGCAGTATTCCTCGCATACCCAGTAGCCTGAGAAGTTATTAGGGGGTTGTAGCGAAACTCGCTGCTGATTTATAACCATAGCCAAGCGAATCTGAGGATCCTGAGTTGTTAAAGTCAAGATTCCTGGGAAATAGGGGACTTTGTTCCTCCATAGGTTTCTTAGACTTCTTAAGCTCCTCAATTTCCTTCATCACCGTTTGATTAGTATTTTCTTGCTCATCCATCTAATTATTCACCTGCTTGATCAAAACAAACAAATCATTGTTAGTAACAACATGATCAACAGATTGAACCTGGGATCATGTGAACACAGGATAATCAGTTTTCCTCGGCTGCTCATCCACTTTGTTTTGTCGATCATTGCTCTTCTTCTGGCTTCCTGGAGCAGAAGGAAGAAGAGGAATGGAGGATGATGCAGAGGCTGATACAGATTTTTGTTGGTTTGACATTTTCGAATTGGAAATCAAAATGGAGTCAATGGAAAATGGAATTTTCACAAAATAAAGCACCACTTGCCCCACGGTGGGTGCCAAACTGTTAAAAATCAACAAGATGATTTCGTATTCCAAAACTTAGAATGTGATGTAGTGTGCTTGTCAAAGTGCTTGACACGTAGAAACGAACACAAGGATGTAACGAGGGAAAAATCTAGGATCCTTCGAGTTGCCTCTAGGAATCCTAGCAAAACAACCTCGGGAGCCGGCCTGAAGAGCCTGCTTACACACTATTTTATTAATAAGAAATCGAAAAGTACATTGGTTTTGGAGGTTTGATCGATCAGTGCTAAGTGTTACAATGATTCAATGCTATCATAGCTAAAGTGCCAGTGAGTTGTTTGTTCCTAAACGATTGAATCCTTGATTATATATCAGTTACAAAGCTAACTAATTATCCGGGATTCCCGGGATCTCATTCTCCACTCCTTCTTGACCGTTAGAGTGAGTTGAACCAGTTAATCCACATTGACACCGAGTCTCTAGAAGTTTGTTGATCACACGACGAAACCTGCAACCAAATACGCATATGGCAATAGTTGAGGTTAGTTAAATAAAATAAATCAGGATACCTGGATTGATTGGATTCTCAAATTATAACAGGATTCCTGAACCATCTGAGCTTCCTGCGAGCATCCTGAAAATATACCCCCAGCAATTAAAACATGTAAACGTGGGCTCACAGAACTCACCTTATTTCTTTACTTGTTAAACTCGGACAGAATCTCCGATGGGATCCTCGGATATACCCCTAATTGCGTATCGTATAGCATTAACACAAAATTTTACATTATAAATACTTCCTATTTTTATTTCTATCGTCTATATTCTTAATAATATCTAATTATTAAGATTAACCTTTTTATAGGTCAAAATGACCAAAATGCCCTTATAGTCATAATATCCCTTTTTATTGATAATATGAAGACGCGCATTCCTATAAGTAAACGCTCACTCTAAGATCGCCCAGTGAGGTATGCCAGGTCCCCGTTGGAATTTATGCGACACCTCCGCTTTGCCAGAAACCCTAGTGTACAAGCGCTTATCCATTTTAAACTCATATCCAATTAACTCGGTATTTTCAATACTTTATTATTTATCCATTTTAAACTCATATATACTTAATATATATAAAAACATGTTACCATACCAAAATTCAAGTCCCTATACCCTCCGGATTATTTTATATTAAATAATCATATTCTAAAACCCTAAATTCACGTAATTCTTGTTTCTTTATCAATACTCATTTTTATTTGAAACCAACTTAGGGTATTATTCATTATAACATTTTATAATATATCTTAAAATATCAAACCATAGTTCAACCTCGTTTACCCATCTTTGGAAGCACAACGTTACGAAAATCCTAATTTTAACCCGTTTATAAAATGATTACCGAACCTTATCCAATCCTGAAATAAACTTATAGATTTCTTAAAACACATTATTGTAGGATTACCTACAAAACTTCAAACCCTAATTCGCAAACACACACTTTCGGCCAGAATTTGGTTTTTCACACTTTTAGTCCTTCTAGTCTTGTTTTGTGTATTTTAGCCCCCCCCCCCCCCCCCCCAGAAATTTATCCTTTTATCATTTTAAGTACCAAAACATTATGGGACATATTTCTAACATTTTCTAAGGTTTCTAAGGCTCGAGATTCGTAAGATTATATATATATATATATATATATATATATATATATATATATATATATATATATATATATATATGCATGGTACTCGCGCGTTGCGGCGGCGATAGTTTATAGCGCATTATTCCTCATTTGTTCGCGCGTTACGGCGGAGCGACAACAATCCCCTCGTGATTTAATGTATTGAGCGTCTGTTAGTTTTCTCATTCGTATCATTGGTGTTAAGGGTGTTCAAAATCATATATTCGTTCAGATAGTAAGCTGGATATCCGATTTTACATACACTAACAAAAGGTAGTTAACTCAAGCGTATTAAATCGACAAATAGCTAGATGTCATATAGTCAAATACGGGTACATTTAAACATCTATATCAATGTTTTTAGAACTGGACTACAGATCATCTTATCGATTCAATAGTCGGACTAGTCGAACCGGATGAAGAACATGATGACGTTATAATATTATAAAATTATATAATACATGTTATAAAATATACATATTAAATGGACATTTAGAAATAGGGGAAAAGATCTACGTAAATTCAACAATTATCCAAAAAACCAACCTTTTTTCTCTATAACTTCTTCATATATTAATAATTTTTAAAAAGAATTTCACCAAAAATTCTATAATTTTATTAGCTTTATTTATGGGGAAATAAATTTAAAAAATAAAAAGTTTAATGATTTTTTATTAGTGCATCATGTAATAGTACTAATAGTATTGCATAATGCATTATAATGAAAACTACTTAAAAAGAAGAAACTTAACTTAAATATGAACGTGGTTTATGCGAATAATGTAAAAACCAAGGATTGGCATTCATAAACCAATTTAATATTATTGTTGCATAATGCATTATTATTTTTAAGCTAACATCCGATTTTTTTTAATTTTTTTTTAAACTCGAAAATGTTTTTAAAGTTTTTTTCTTTTTCCAATATTCTTAAAATCATGAAAGAAACATATAAAAAGAGTTTTAGAAAAACAACTTTTTTTCTTGGTTTTTTGGTTTCTGGCAAAGAATCTTGGAATGCCAAGGAGTACTATAATGGTCAAATTACCTTTCTAGCTGTAAGTACACATGTAAATTGGTTGTTTATTTATTTATTTATTTTTTTGTATATTCTTATGCTGCTCATTAATCTAAACTTATAATTGTTTGGCAAACAACTATGGTATGCTGACCATGTCCTGAGTAAGACAAATCAAAAGGGTGATACAAAACTAGCAATAGAAAGGTACACTACTAAAACACTAAAAGAATTAGAGATGGATCTTATTAGGAGATTTGAGAAAGTGGAAGGGGTGAAAGGTAACAAGAGAAAGAGGGGATGAAAGGTAAGGCATCAAATCAGGAAGTAAAAAAAGAAGAAGTTGTGATTGAAGTTGATGAAGAAGAATCTAGTGATGATGACAGTGTAAGAATAATTACACGATTACCAACAAAGAAGAAGAAAAGGGTAGTATATGCAGTGGCATCGATAAGCAGTAGTAAAGACTCTGCTTCTGCTGGTAAAAGACCAACAGGAACAGATGCACATGGAGATGAAGATGAAGAAGTAGATGGAGATGAAGAAAATGAAAGACTAGTAGGATCAGATGCACGTGGAGATGAAGATGGAGATGCAGATGGAGACGAAGAAAGTGAAAGCCCAGCAGGATCAGATGCAGCAGGAGATGAAGATAGTGAAATGGAGATGTCAAGGAACAAGACAATTCATTCAAATGATGTTGATGATCATTCATATTTTAAAGATACCACTGAAGGTTTATCTGCATTTGCTTCAATTGGACTTTTGTCACAGCCGTTACATCCTAGAAATGAACTTGTAAGTTATGTTTTAAATTTTTATAAATATTTAAAGGTTTTTTGGATAAATTTGAATAATTAACAAATTAAAAATGAAAACAGGATTGAGTTTATTTACTGAGAAAGAAAACAAATGAGCTTGACAAATTTGTTGAAGAAGTTGATTAGTTGATTGAAGAATCAATAGAGGTTTATCCAGGTAGTGAGTCAATAAGTGAAGTGATTTGTCAGTGGCAGTCTAGACTCACAAAGTATGGCAGCAGGAAATGTGACAACCCGTCCAAAAATCCAACGTCAAACCTATACTTTGACCGTATATATATACATATATACATATGCATAACTTGATTTAGTAGTACTATTAGTGAACACTATGCACGTAAACGTCCAACCTTGACAATTCCCACGTTTGTAACGGATAAACATACCCGTAACTAAAAGTAAATTCAACCATGTGATTTGGTGGAATTTTAATAATAAGAAACATAAAATATAAATGACTTTTATATTTTTCTTAAAACGGTGTCTTAGGACATCATACCGACACCCGACAAACACTTTAAGCGAATATTTATTTTAAAACTTTAGTTAGTTTTGACTACGTGAAATATTCGAGCTTAAAACATATTAAACAAATTATTTATTTTCTGTACGCGGTATGCGAACAAATAAAAAAAAATGAAACTTCTAAATAATTAAATTACGACCAAAACAATAATTGTTTATCAATATTTAAGACTCGTAAATTATTTAGAAACTCGACTCGATCAAAACGCAAAGATGATTCGGTGTAACTCAGTCCGTAACCCGAATTGGGCCCGACAAAGCCCAATAGCCAAAAAATTAATTATCCAAGCCCGAAACTCGACCCAACGATCCAACCCGATATTCCGACGACCCGGCCCAAGCCCCCGGCCCAGACCCTCGACCAACACCGGCCCAACCGCTCTCCACTCGAATTAGGGCCTAGCCGCCGGCCCAATCGGCCGGCCCATTTCCTCTTTCTTTTTGGATTTTGGCCCATCTAAAAATATAAAAGCCAACTCTTTTATATTTCTTTTTTTATAAATATTGGGCCACTTAAATTATAAAAAGCCCATCACTTTTTAATTTTTATAAAAGCTTAAACCCCTTGATCTAGTATGGTTAATAGTCCTTTTTTTTAATAAAAGCTCCATGCTATAGATCCCCTTCCATGAGGAGATTTTATAAAACGTGACTAAATTTTTATAAGTTTTATAAAAATTGAACCAAGCTACAATCTAGAAAAATCTATTAATTAGACCACATGTCTAAATTCATTTTACTAGTTGTCTTTAACCAAAACTACACTCAACTCCAACCTCCCATACCCTAAACGCCACTACACACTCAAACATCTCCTATAAATACACTCACATTTCACTCCTCAAACCACACCAACTCATTTCCCATCTCTTCTTTTCTCTCGGCCGATTACCCTTCCTCTCTTCTCTTTTCTTTTTGTTCTCTTTTGTTGTTGTCATTTTCGAAGCATGTCTACCCCATCCAAAGGCATGACAATTTAAATGTATTGTTGAAATGAGCAAATAAGAATCCCAACCCCATCCCTTTTACATCGGCGCAACACCAAATCCGATTTCCTTTCCTTTTTTTTACCCTTCGAACAGCTATAAATCAGCCCCAAACGGTCACCATTTCTACACCATCGGACCATCATCGAGCAACCAAATCACCATCAATAACAACTCCATCAAGCCACCTTCCAATAGGCCTCATCAGTTGCCCCTAACGAGCACCCTACGCCATCGAAAACCAACCCGCAAAATGCCGCTTTACCTTTCGAGTCAACACTTTTAGAGCTCGATATATTAGATCGGGTCTACAGAGATATTCTCGCCTCTTTCGGTTCATCACCTAGCCTAGTGCTAGAGGTAAAAGTCTAGACTTCTCAATTTAATAACTTTCGTTGTTCTTTTTGATATTTATAATCACCCAAAACGAGTCTTGACACTCCACCCACTAAATATATATAAATGAACAAACCATCCTAAATATTAAACTAACGTTAATATTTAAGCACTTGTGTCGCAATATATATTTGACAATCGTTGTGAGGACTAAAAATATTATAGACTAAGCGGTATAAAAACTGACTCGGGGACCGTCAAAGTGACACATTGGACTAAAAATATATAAACAAATATATTTTGGACATAAAATATAAGGATATATTATTGGCTATGTTGTTATAAAATGTGTTTTTTTTTATAAAATGTGATATAATATATATATGTATAATAAGAGAAACGTCACGATTCGCGTACGAATATTCGACACGAATTTCGAGGAAACGTCAAGAGAAACGCAATATGTTAAAATCGTAGCCGAAAAACCAGATGGTTCATATGAGATGGATGCATTAGATGCATAGAAAAGTTTCCGGATTAATCCGGGAAAGGAAAGAAAGGTGAAAAGGTAATGATCTCATTGTGAGTTAAATCACAATTTGAGCAGGTTTCGAGGACGAAACCTTATTTAAGGGAGGTAGAGTTGTAACACCCCAAAATTTCATGACTTAAATTATATATGTGTGCTATGTTTGTTAAGTAGCTGAAATGCATGTGATATAATATATATATGTATAATAAGAGAAACGTCACGATTCGCGTACGAATATTCGACACGACTTTCGAGGAAACGTCAAGAGACGAATTTATAGAATATGATAGATAACGAAAAATAAATATCATAGTGCGCAGACGAATCTCTAATCCGATTTATAACGAAACGGGAAAACGCAATATAGTGATTTGGGCCCGGTTTGTAATAAACTGTATTTAAGTACGAACGTCACTATGTTAACACCAAGACGAGAACAGAATATCAGGTATTGCTAAATACTTGATTTATAATCATTATAAAATATATTTGCAATGTTCGGCACGAAAACGGTGGAATCGGTAACCGTTGCTGTTACACGATAGTAACCGAAACCAATTCGGTTAGCCTGCACGACAAAGACCCACGACAGCTTTGAAACCCGTCTCCGACCTCCGGCAAGATGATGATGATGATGTTTCGTTCGAGCAATCGGAAATGACAACAGTGGTGGTGCTAAGCCACCGGTGCAGTGGCAGTGGTGGCGGCATAATGAAGGTGACGGTATTTTATGCTTATTATTTCGGTTGTACACGGCAATGTTCGAGATGGTATTCGGTGACGTAAGGTTGATTACGGGGCATGGCGGCAGCGAAGATGGGCTACCGGGATAACAGAGAATGGTTGCGGTGGTCGACGGTCATTGAAGGTGGTCCACAGTGGCGGCAAACAGGGTGTAAACTAGCAACGATAATAAAACCCGTCTACACTTTGGGACGACGTTTCGGTGGCGTAACGAGGTCCAAATGACGAACCGACAACGGGGAAATGCTCGTGACGAGAAACTAGTCGGGAAGGGCTATTTATTTGTCCAAATCGGACAACTTTATTATTCGGTTATTTTTAAACTCGATTCACGACCCGTCAAAGAGGTAATCACGTTATATATTTGTTATTATTATAAATATTATTGTTAAGTTAAAGTTTATATGAAATCATAATAGAATGGATAAATGATATAAATATATATTTAAGACAAATAAATATATATATGATTATTAATCAATTTTAATTATAGAAAATGATTAAAGGAATATATTTAAATATTAAATATATATAAACAATATAAAGGTTAACGATAATGATAAATAAATTATCGGATTAAATGTTTTAATATATATTTGAAACATATTTAAAATATGTTTAATGTATATTAAGGTGTTAATATTAAAATTAGGGTTTTTTAGAGACTGAACTGTCAAACCCGAGCAAACGGTAATGAACTAAGCTTTGAAATTTTAAAGCATGTTATAAAATGTCATAACAGATAATACCCTAAGTCAGTTTTGAATGAAAATAAGTTTTGATAAAGAAATGTGAATAACGGGAAATTATGGTTTCCAAATATGATTATTTAATATAAAACAATCCGAAGGGTATGGAGACTTGATTTTTGACATGGAACTATGTTTATATATATAATAAGTATATATAAAGTTAAAATGGATAAATGATAAAGTATTTCAAATACCGAGTTAATGGGATATTTAGAAGTTCGCACGGACCGGAAGGGTAGACGCCTGTACACCGGGGTTTCTGGCAAAAGCGAGGGTGTCACATAAATCCCAACTGGGAAATGGCATCCCTTACTAGGCGATCCCGGAGTGAGCGTTTACTTATAAGAATGCGTGTCTTCGTAGTATTAACAAAAGAAAAGGATAATGGCCTAAAAGGCATTTTGGTCATTTTGACCTTTAAAAGAAATAAACTTAATAACTAAGTATTATTAAGTTAATAAAGAGTCAAAATAAACATAGTAAATGTTTATTATATTAAACATTGCGTTAACGAAGTACAATACGCGATTAGGTTTAATTGGAAGGCATAGCGGAGGTTTTCTCTGAATTAACTGCTTAAGAGAATAAGGTGAGTTCTATGAACCCACTTTTAAATGTTTTAAA
Organism: Deinandra increscens subsp. villosa; assembly: GCA_039602395.1. Lineage (NCBI taxonomy): Eukaryota > Viridiplantae > Streptophyta > Magnoliopsida > Asterales > Asteraceae > Deinandra > Deinandra increscens. Next base: position 26,106 of record JBCNJP010000028.1, on the reverse strand, counting down.
TGTTTTAATATTGTTGGGCTGCTATACATGCAATGATATATATTCAACTGTTTACTTGAAAAGTATTTGAGATGCCTTTACTTGTTTTGTGTTGATACATATACGTGGAAAAGTTATAATACTTATAACTGTTTTAAAAGTTATTATTACCTTTTATTACTTTTTCGGGAAGGTTATAATAAACGGGTAATATAAAGGATGAAACTTTTATATAAAGCTTTGAGAAATGAGTAATGTGAATGTTTGGTCTAAGCCTATGTATAGGACTAAGTCTCAGGTAAATATGATCTTATTAGCCTTGTTATGCAAGACCCATAACATTATATTTATGAAACACTTATTTCCATATACGGGTAATGGACTGGTGTTGAAATGGTTATGAGTCCAAATACATGAGTTATTTAAATGGACTTTTGAAAAGGATGAAAAAGTTTAAAAGGTTGAAAATGTTTTAATCTAAGAAGATATTGTCTAGTGAAAAGGGAAAAGGTGGTTGTGCAACTAGAAGCGGGGAATGACGGTTCCCCGGGGTAACGACGGTTACTCTATGAAAGGTTTCAGGTGAAAACGATTGCCCGAGGAACTAACGTGGTTCCAATAGACAATGCTTAGTAGAATGAATGGTTACATGTTTTGGTATAATTCTGTTATGTCTTATACCTGATAAAGGATAAATGATTAAATGTTTTGGTATAATTCTGTTATGTCCTATACCTGATAAAGGATAAATGATTAAATGGTTTAGTATAATTATGTTATGTCTTATACCTGATAAAGGATAAATGATTAAATGTTTTGGTATAACTCTGTTATGTTTTATACCTGATAAATGTTTTTAAAGAAGGGGTCGTTAGGCCCAAATGTTTGAGGTAAACCTTTCAAAGAAAGGTAAAAGTTTTAAATACTTAGAATTCACCAGCGTAAGCTGACCTTTAAAAGCATGTATGTCAGGTATCAGTGATGTTTAAAGTAGCAAGGGAAGGGCTCTAGCAAGGGCAGATTAGATGGGCAAGCTATCAGAAAAGACTCGGTAGTAGACTGGCATAGCTATAGATAAGATCTAATTATAGATTATGTTGTTATCTTCCTTACTGTTGTAACTTGTTATACGTATAAATGAAAAAGTTTTTAATTTCCGCTGCTTAGTTATCTCTGTTGTACCATGTGTTCATGAGTAAATCTGACACGTGACCCCTCCTGGAGCCAAGACTAGGAGTGGGCGTCACAAGTTGGTATCAGAGCCTTGGTTTAAGAGATTTAGATACTAGCACGGTATCTAGACTTAAACTAGGACTCTTGGTAAACAAAGTAAGGTAAGATAAGGAATGTAAATGCCAGTCAGGATAGTCATGCCCATAGGAAAAATGTTGCACAAGGAATATAGGAGGTAGAACTTGGGGTATGCAAGTACGGAGAATACTCGATTGCAATTAGCTACTGCAATTTGGTATTTTACCCAAATGAACATATCATAGGTTCTAACTGTTGTGTGGCCTAGTGCGGGGTAGGTTAATTGACAGTGAGATACGTGGTCAATAACTTGTAAAGAATGCCTAGAGAAAGGTAGTTTTAAAGGACCGGTTTTAAAATTTCCGGTGAAGAATAAAAGGAATAGTATAAACACCAGGGATGACTGTGATAAGAATAACTGGGTTTGGAAAGCATCATAATTATATAAGTGCACGTATATAATTATCATGAATTCAAAATTTGGAGACTTCACGTCACATGAGTTCTAAAGTGTCAGACTATTTTGATCGTAAGATCAGAAGATTAGAAATCATAGTCATGATAGGAATGCGAATAGGACATCCGATACGAAGCATTGAAGGTTAGAAATAGTGGCAGAAGCATTGAAGGTTACGTTGCTATCGATTGTTAATCAATTTCCGGAAGCTTTGACAAGGAGAATGTCCAATAAAGCGACCGCTAGTGGAGCTAGTCCCGAGGAAGCTTCTGGTAGAAATAAACTCCTGACGAAAGGTAAATGGAAACGGTACGAGGATGAAACAGATCTTGAAGACAATGACGATGAATTTCACAAGAAGGCTAAGGGAGCTTCTGAACAAAGAAGGCCGATATGCCAGATGTGCAAGAAACGTCATCATAGGAATTACATTGAAGAACTCAGGAACCGTTGAAGATGAAAAGAGGTGTAGACAAGCCTAAAATGTCACCTTAAAGCAAGGAAACTGAAGACGTGATAGACGCCTGTCACGGTAAAGTAGAAATGAGAATTGCTACGGCAAGAATAGTGAAAACAATGTTCCAAGCTACGTTGCTACCTTCAGAAGACCATCACTATAAGTGATTGGCCGGAAGGCTCAAAGCAGAAGCTAGCAATTTGAAGTTAAGGATAGTTCAAAGAAGAATGACGAAGGTTACCACAAGCTGGATCGAGAATCCACGAGCTTAGGAGTATGGAGGCCCAGAATAGGCCAAGAAGAACCTACGTCCTAAGGGATATTGTTTCTTCGAATGGCAGGATGAAGGCACACGATGATTGGATGAACTACACGAAGAAGAATTCCAACATAAGAAGAGGAAAAGCATTGTCAAGGAATCCCGTAGTCAAGCTACCTTAGACAGCTTAGGATTACGTCTTCCTTAGGACAAATGCAAAGACGTCAAGATAAATGACCTCAAGACAAATGTTGATACACGGACGAGCCTGACGATTCGATATTAGCAACAATTGTAAACTTAGAAGTCGAAATTCGATATTAGGAATTGTCACACAGTGTATTACACCGATGCGAATAAATGATCAGTATTTGACAAATGTTCTTCTTAAGATCAATACCCAGTTAAGGGTAACGATAAAGCAAATTTAGACGTTGAATGAATTTACTCGCGAGATTCTACGCGTAACTCATCTATAACCGGAGGAAGACTCAACTTCATATGCAAGGATCGTGATGGCTTGGCAGTAAGGATTACAAAACATGGAAGTACACGAGTCAAGAGGTAAGTCATACTCGATGTATGCCATTGACTCAAAGGCAAAACCAAGAAGCCGAAGAACGTACCAGTGAATCCAATGAGCAACTCGTCATATCAAGAAATGGGGTTCCATAATCAACTCGACGCTGAAAGCAACGTCAGGAGTAACATCAGAAGCAAAGCCAGAAGCAGCAACACCAAAAGCAACGTCAAGAGCAACGCTAGAAGCAACAACGCCAGCAGCAACAACATTAGAAGCAACAACGCCAGAAGTAGAAACACCGTACCAGTTATCTCCAACAGAAGCCAGAAGATTTCTTTAGACCAAATATATCGCCTTAGGATACTCCAGCAATTTCAAGACAAAGGATGGAAGGACATATGCATAGACTGCAAGAAGAAGCTGTCTGTAAAAAGCAGATATCCTTTGTTAAGGATCAACAAACTATTCAAACAACTACAAGGAGCAAGACGATTCCCCAAAGATGATCTGAGATCAGATTAGCACCAGCTAAAGGAGTAACAATGAAACTGTAAGAGAACGACTTTTCGGAAGCAAAATAATTATTACAAGTGATTAGTAGTGTTGATTGGAATGACGAACATTCATTCAATCCCAGAAATCTCGTAACTGAGCATGCTGACAAATGACGTTCTAAAGTTCTAAAGGATGGTGAAGGATGCATGAAGCATTGGAAGCAAGTACGAAAGATCAGAAAAAGAAAGAAGCTATGTTAATACATCTGAAGCTGCTAAGACTTTCCAAGGATGTAACGCCATTAGGTTGACTAAGAAGATGTCAAGTCCTGTTGGAATCCTAATCAGTAGCAGACATGAAATGAAGTAATGAACGGATTAACTTGGGCATCGGTAAAATCATTACCGATTAGGCCTAGTGAAGAGGGGAAGTGCAGCAGTAGTGTTTACACTCAAAAGATGCAAACAACAAACGAGGTTGTACGCAGAATGCCCAAATTAGTTATTTAAGTAAATAATAGATAGTCATGAATTATACTGATTTTGTTGTGGTTAAAATAGTAATATCGTCCGACACCAGACTAGTAATAGTACACCTCTAGTTGAATCAAGGGTGTGGTGGATACGCCGCTGGTACATCCTATATATATACACCTAAGCTACAACCAGAAGTGACACTAGAATCAGTCTCGTGCAGGTAGATATTACGGGCCACTATGGAAAACGAATTAGTAGCATTCATGAACACATAACACTTACTAATGAGTAACTGAGGGACTGTTGATGTCCAGAAAAGAAGTTCAAATCTTTTAAACATGCGGATAAATGTTTAACGTACGCATAACGTTAAAACAGAATGACGGAAGCTTCGCGATAAATTTTCAACTTTAGGAAATTCGAAGCAAATTCCGGTGGGATTCATAATCAGGCTACCCTATATGTAGCTAAAGAGTTATGAACCACCTAGATAGTATGTGATTGATAAAGGGAAGAGTTCCTTTATTTTGAGGAACGTATTCTCCTAAATCGTTAGCTAGACTGTTCGTTAGGAATTCGTTCCTAAGAGTACTAGCATCAGTTATAGAAATGTGGTTCACATTTAAATTGTGAACAAGACTTCGTGAATATAATAGTTAAAGTATTACCTTATAGGTAATAGAGATAAATGATAGACTGTCATAGAAAGTTTGTTACGATGTTAAAATCGTAGCCGAGGAACCAGATGGTTCATATGAGATGGATGCATTAGATGCATAGAAAAGTTTCCGGATTAATCCGGGAAAGGAAAGAAAGGTGAAAAGGTAATGATCTCATTGTGAGTTAAATCACAATTTGAGCAGGTTTCGAGGACGAAACCTTATTTAAGGGAGGTAGAGTTGTAACACCCCAAAATTTCATGACTTAAATTATATATGTGTGCTATGTTTGTTAAGTAGCTGAAATGCATGTGATATAATATATATATGTATAATAAGAGAAACGTCACGATTCGCGTACGAATATTCGACACGACTTTCGAAGAAACGTCAAGAGACGAATTTATAGAATATGATAGATAACGAAAAATAAATATCATAGTGCGCAGACGAATCTCTAATCCGATTTATAACGAAACGGGAAAACGCAATATAGTGATTTGGGCCCGGTTTGTAATAAACTGTATTTAAGTACGAACGTCACTAAGTTAACACCAAGACGAGAACAGAATATCAGGTATTGCTAAATACTTGATTTATAATCATTATAAAATATATTTGCAATGTTCGGCACGAAAACGGTTGAATCGGTAACCGTTGCTGTTACACGATAGTAACCGAAACCAATTCGGTTAGCCGTTCGAGATGATTATAACGTCTCAGCAAAGTATAAATAATTATTATAATATCTATGAAGAATTTCAATCGAAAAGACGTAGTCGGTCTGTGAAATGGCCGTGATCTCTATTACAAATTAGACACGCACTTGTACCGTGTAGTTAAATGAATGATTACCGGTTAACGTTATAACCAAAGAATAAATATTATAAGTATATTTAGTGGATTCCCATAATATTTTAGATGTTCGGGAATTTTATAAACCGTTCATAAAATATTAAACTATTTAACGGGTCTAGATTACGGGTATAATACCTATTTATTATAGTATACCACATTTACTTGATCCTTACTCTTCGTAAATTGTATGTGTCAAATTGATCAAATGATTTAGCAAAAATTTTGATTGGTCGGTATGTTTACGTGGAAGGATTACACGAATCAAATTCAGTATATAAATACATGCATACATATGCATTTCAAACAAACACACACAAAATTGAAATCTCAATTCAAAAACAGTACACGACAAATGATTCAGAATTATGAATAAGAGAGAGAGAGAGTTTCGTACATACTCCTCTCACCCCTCCCCATTCGATTTTCCCGGCGCTCCTCCTCCGTTTGATCAAACCGGCGGACCTCCCTCTGTCACCATTCACGGCAAACAACCACCAACCAGCCACCCTCTCGATCTCCGGCCGGCATAAAACGCAAACCCAGCCCCACTTCTCTTTGACTTTCCGGCCAAGAAACCAGTGACCCTCCTTCCCTGCTCCTTTGTTTTTCCGGCAACGCAGCTCCGGCGAACCGAAGCTCGTCAGCAACAGAACCCTGCACGACGAAGACCCACGACAGCTTTAAAACCCGTCTACGATCTCCGGCAAGATGATGATGATGATGTTTCGTTCGAGCGATCGGAAATGACAACATTGGTGGTGCTAAGCCACCGGTGCAGCGGTAGTGGTGGCGGCATAATGAAGGTGACGGTGTTTTATGCTTATTATTTCGGTTGTATACGGCTATGTTCGAGATGGTATTCGGTGACCTACGGTTGATGACGGGGCATGGCGGCAGCGGAGATGGGCTACCGTGATAACAGAGAATGGTTGCGGTGGTCGACGGTCATTGAAGGTGGTCCACAGTGGCGGCAAACGGGGTGTAAACTAGCAACGATAATAAAACCCGTCTACACTTTCGGACGATGTTTCGGTGGCGTAACGAGGTCCAAACGACGAACCGACAACGGGGAAATGCTCGTGACGAGAAACTAGTCGGGAAGGGCTATTTATTTGTCCAAATCGGACAACTTTATTATTCGGTTATTTTTGAACTCGATTCACGACCCGTCAAAGAGGTAATCACGTTATATATTTGTTATTATTATAAATATTATTGTTAAGTTAAAGTTTATAAGAAATCATAATAGAATGGATAAATGATATAAATATATATTTAAGACAAATAAATATATATATGATTATTAATCAATTTTCATTATAAAAATTGATTAAAGGAATATATTTAAATATTAAATATATATATATAAACAATATAAAGGTTAATGATAATGATAAAGAAATTATCGGATTAAATGTTTAATATATATTTGAAACATATCTAAATTATGTTTAATGCATATTAAGGTGTACTGTTAAACCCAAGCAAACGGTAATGAACTAATCTTTGAAATTTCAAAGCATGTTATAGAATGTCATAACAGATAATACCCTAAGTCAGTTTTGAATGAAAATAAGTTTTGATAAAGAAATGTGAATAACGGGAAATTAGGGTTTCCAAATATGATTATTTAATATAAAACAATCCGAAGGGTATGGAGACTTGATTTTTGAGATGGAACTATGTTAATATATATAATAAGTATATATAAAGTTAAAATGGATAAATGATAAAGTATTTCAAATACCGAGTTAATCGGATATTTAGAAGTTCGCGGGGACCGGAAGGGTAGATGCCTGTACACTGGGGTTCTGGCAAAAGCGAGGGTGTCGCATAAATCCCAACTGGGAAATGGCATACCTCACTGGGCGATCCCGGAGTGAGCGTTTACTTATAGGAATGCGTGTCTTCGTAGTATTAACAAAAGAAAAAGATAATGGCATAAAAGGCATTTTGGTCATTTTGACCTTTAAAAGGAATAAACTTAATAACTAAGTATTATTAAGTTAATAAAGAGTCAAAATAAACATAGTATATGTTTATTATATTAAACCTTGCGTTAACGTCATACAATACGCGATTAGGTTTAATTGGAAGGCATAGCGGAGGTTTTCTATGAATTAACTGCTTAAGAGAATAAGGTGAGTTCTATGAGCCCACTTTTAAATGTTTTAATATTTTCGGGCTGATATACATGCAATGATATATATTCAAATGTTTACTTGGAAAGTATTTGAGATGCCTTTACTTGTTTTGTGTTGATACACATACGTGGAAAAGTTATAATACTTATAACTGTTTTAAAGTTATTATTACCTGTTATTACTTTTTCGGGAAGGTTATAATAAACGGGCAATATAAAGGATGAAACTTTTATATAAAGCTTTGAGAAATGAAAAATGTGAATGTTTGGTCTAAGCCTATGTATAGGACTAAGTGTCGGGTAAATATGATCTTATTAGCCTTGTTATGCAAGACCCATAACATTATATTTATGAAACACTTATTTCCATATACGGGTAATGGACTGGTGTTGAAACGGTTATGAGTCCAAATACATGAGTTATTTAAATGAACTTTTGAAAAGGATGAAAAGGCTTAAAAGGTTGAAAATGTTTTAATCTAAGCAGATATTGTCTAGTGAAAAGGGAAAAGGTGGTTGTGCAACTAGAAGCGGGGAATGATGGTTCCCTGGGGTAACGACGGTTACTCTGTGAAAGGTTTCGGGTGACGACGGTTGCCCGAGGAACTAATGTGGTTCCAATAGACAATGCTTAGTAGATTGAATGGTTAAATGTTTTGGTATAATTCTGTTATGTCTTATACCTGATAAAGGATAAATGATTAAATGTTTTGGTATAATTCTGTTATGTCCTATACCTGATAAAGGATAAATGATTAAATGTTTTGGTATAATTATGTTATGTCTTATACCTGATAAAGGATAAATGATTAAATGTTTTGGTACAACTCTGTTATGTTTTATACCTGATAAATGTTTTTAAAGAAAGGGTCGTTAGGCCCAAATGTTTGAGGTAAACCTTTCAAAGAAAGGTAAAAGTTTTAAATACTTAGAATTCACCAGCGTAAGCTGACCTTTAAAAGCATGTATGTCAGGTATCGGTGATGTTTGAAGTAGCAAGGGAAGGGCTCTAGCAAGGGCAGATTAGATGGGCAAGCTATCAGGAAAAGACTCGGTAGTAGACTGCCATAGCTATAGATAAGATCTAGTTATAGATTATGTTGTTATCTTCCTTACTGTTGTAACTTGTTATATGTATAAATGAAAAGTTTTTAATTTGCGCTGCTTAGTTATCTCTGTTGTACCATGTGTTCATGAGTAAATCTGACACGTGACCCCTCCTGGAGCCAAGACTGGGAGTGGGCGTCACATATTTTTTTCTAAAATCTTGAGAATATTGAAATATATATCGTTTCTATAAGTTATATATATTTATTTGCATAAATATTCCTATGACTTATATATAATTATTTGTCTGTGATTGTAAACTCGGACTTAAATATATATCTTAAACTTTAAATAATAAAATACTTTATTATTTATCTCAATGTTTAAAACGTGATATGAATATATATTCTCATAACTTTAAATAATTATTTGATTTATAATTATTTCTACAAGTTATATATTTATTCAACTATAAATATATTCATTAACCTAAATATTTATTTGAACGAAAAATATTCCAAACGGGCTTTCCAAACAATACAAACAGGAATGTTATGTCAAGACTCGACCAGGATCATTTGGGTAACTGAACATTATCCAACTGAAGCAGTTCCTTAAAACCGTCTTATTAATTAGAGTAAATTACATAGAAGGTCCTTTATGTTTTACCTCCATTTCGAATTAGGTCCTTTAAGTAAAAATCATCGTTAAGTTAGGGACACTTTAGTCATTTTGAAAACATAAAGGATGTCGGATGTAACAACTTTACTTAAAGGACCTAATTCGAAATTGAGGTAAAACATAAAGGACCTTCTGTGTAATTTACTCTATTAATTATTATTAGGACATGGTTTACTTGCTACGTCCAACGCAATACAGGTTTCATCATCACCTTGATCAAGTGAGTTTCACGGCCCCTTTTCCTTTACTATTTTATCAATGGGAGAGAAGTACATGAAACACCAAACTTTATACATTCTTTTGCTTGTATACAAAGTCTTTACTTTAAACTATTTTAAATACTTTTAGGAAGAATCATGAAACAGACAAACACACCTTAAATAATTATTGGAACTATAATTATTTCTACCAGTCCTATATTTATTAGATAATAAATATGATCGTCCATCCAAACATCTGATTGATATTATGGTACAAATGTTACGCCTTATTGATTATCTGTTCTTTCATACCCCTTCATAGTAATTTGTTATACAACATATTGCTACAAATCCCACCAACAATTGATTTCAGTTAGTTCCTGTAACGAAACGATAACTAGTGAATAGATCTATTTGGGTTGACAACCCTGCCCTATCTGGTCGCTCCAGTTCTGACACACGCGTAACAAGTCTGGGGGTACATGTCATTTATTCTTAGGGGAAGTTACCATAGGTGGGTAAATCTGTTAGTGTTTGAAATCAAGGTACAGGTAGATCAATGCAACGACGGGTAAACCATTGTAATATCATGTATATAATCAACTGTTTTACAAATGCACTTTGTAGAATCCAAAACTTGTGAAGTCACCAACATTATGTTGACCTTTTCAAACTCATGTATTTCTCAGGTAACCAAGCCAGACCATATACAAATGGGACGTCAGACCTTAGGGCCTGCATTATGGAGTCATAGTCTCATTCATCATCAGGAAATAATTCATGAAACACTTGCCTTTTAAATCCTTGGTCGAAGCGATTTCAAGACTTAACTATTTATCATGTTTCCTATCTTAACATTTCTGAAACAATTTCTATTTTAGTATTGTAAAACAATGTCGTCTTAACATATTTTTCCGCTGCAACTCTGATGACATACTTGGTTTTTCAAACGTATATTAATCTGATAGAGGTCGTTCTGTGTATCCACGACTATGATCCATGACGTCACATGTCTCCGTATCTGAAAGTTCAGGGTGTGACAGGAAAGGCCCAGGACAAAGGGATGATGATGAAGAAGAGATGGATGTGCCAGCAACGACAACTGAAAAATAAGAGATGGGTGCAGGGAGGGTGGTAGAAGAGGATGTTGGAGGGGTTGTAGGAGAAGGGATGCCAGCAGAGACAGATGAAAAAAAAAGATAGGTGCAGGGAGGGTGGTAGAAGAGGATGCTGGAGAGGTTGTTGGAGAAGGGATGCCAGTAGAGACAGCTGAAAAAGAAGAGATAGGTGTAGGGAAGATGGTAGAAGCTGATGCTGGAGGAGTTGGTGGAGAAGGGGTGCCAGCAGAAAAGCTGAAAAAGAGAAGATAGGTGCAGGGAAGGTGGTAGAACAGTATGATGTAGGGGTTACATCAACAAAATCTGGTGGAGGTACAAAACAAGATATTGCAGCACAAGATGGGGAAAAAATGATGATATGACTAGATATGACTCACAAAATATAACTGCCACATGTATGCAAGAGATGGTGGACTATGCTGAGTCAGTTGAACAAGGACTGAAACAGAAGGGTAAGACACATGAAACATCTGGCCTGCCTTCATTTGACTTGAATATAAGTCAACTGTCTCCATCCGAACCTGTAGATGATGTCAATGTTGGGGAACTAATTTCAAAACTCTCGTTGCTGAGAGAAGAAGAAACAGATAAGGATATGCCTAAGACACATGTTCAAGCTCAGCCAATACACTAGCAGCAATCATGTCAGTTTTACACAAGGAAAAACACAGGAACAATGGTAGTAACACCTGTACCATTAGATAAATTTAATCCAGCAGAGGTTCATGAGAAAGCAGATTGTGTTGCTGATAATGTAGAAGCTGCAAATGTAACAAAAAGCACAATGTGTGCTGGTGAAGAACCGGTAGTTACCGATGAGAAAGCTATCATAAAATCCGAAGCAAGGCATCTTGAGCCACTTGTAGTGCTTCCAACTGAACAAGAACAACATCAGAGGAGACAGCGATTGAAAAAATATAAGGATAGGAAGGTGAATGTTGGATCAAGAATCACAAAGCTGGAAGGAGATATATTTGAGTGTTTTTTGTATGGGCAAGGCCAGGAAAGGTATTTTATACATCAGATATATAATGCTTAAAATTTATATTTTGATTGTTTTTATACGTAAGCATCATATAGAATAATAAAATTTGTTTTGCGGCATTATGTCATAGTGAAAAAGTGTTTCAAACTGCTGCTGGTAACATCTTAAAGCGGAAGCATATACATTCGCTTTACGCTGATGAATATGTAGATGAGAACATATTGAATTGTTGGATTCAGGTTCTCAACAATGAGGAGAATGCTAAAAGCAGTCATTCACCAGCACAGCTCTTCTGTACTTGTGATGTCTTGGTACGGAACAATTTTTATTATATGACAAAAATAATGTTATATCTTTGTTATGCTGCTCTAACAAACTACGTATCCTTTTTCAGTCAGAAGACAATTTTAAAACACATTGTACCCAACAAGAGAGGGCGGATATTATGGAGATAAATATTCAATCTTGTTTGGATTCATCAGCTTACAAGAGCATGAGAAAGGTCAACATTTTGTTCTTACCTATTCAACAGCATAACGTGTTCTACATTATATGTTTTGATTTTGTAAAATCTGCAATAGAGATAATGGACAATAGGAGAGACAATGCAGCAATGCATATAAAATATGGAAACAGACCTATCGTATTGGTAAATAAAAACAAACTAGAATTTAAAATATATTGATTATAGATGTAGATCTAATAATGTACCTATTTGCAGAGGGATACCTTGGCAAAATATCTTTCAGAAGTATGTCCACTCAGATCCAAGAATATTAAAACCTGCCTTCCAAAAAGGATGACGATGTCATGGAGAACAACTAAAAACAAATTCGGCAGCGGCATATTCGCCATGCGTCATATGGAAACTTATATGGGGGGACCAGCAGGGCAGTGGAAAAATGTGTTCACAGATGAATCAGAAAAACAGAACACAGAGATAAGTGGCCTAAAGGTCAAATACCTAACAAAGATGTTATTGTCTGATGTGAACATATTGAAGAAGGACGTGCAACGAAAAACTGCAAACTTTCAATCTTTAAATGAAGCTGATAGAAACAAGTGACATGAGAAGGGGGGCGAAGAAAATAAGAGAGAGAAAGATGCAAAATGCGACAGCAGAGTACATCTTCACAGCACAGGGTGAAGGATGGTAACTATAATAAAACAACCAGCATAAAAGACTTCACAGCAACAATAGTTTGACTGAAGCGTAACCATTTTTACTTATTTTTTTTTGTAGGGATAACTTGTTCTCTAGTGGTTTTAATAATTATATATCAAGGGCAGCACTGGAATCGTTCTACCTCACTGAACGCATCCATGTTAGCTGTTTTACATGTTGGGCAGAGGTGTTAAACAGCGAAGAAGTGGACAAGGAAAAGGAAGATCCATCCAGGCTATTCCTAACCTGTCATGTGTTGGTGAGTGCATCGACCTTACATTAAAAACCAAACTGGTGACCTATGCTGGACAGTAAGATGCATCAGCATAAGTGTTCAATTTATGCTGGACAGTTATATGCGCCAGCATAAGTGGTCATAAAGTATTGGTTTCTCAGCATAAGTGGTCATCTAATGTTGGACAATTAAATGCGCCAGCATAAGTGGTCATATGTTTGGTTTCTCTTTTACTTAATCTAGTATATAATAGTTATGCTGGCCAATATGTATGTATTTATGTTATTTATCTCATTATACATGTGCTGTCCAAAACAGGCGGACAAGTTTTTGTAGGGGAAACCCCAATTGATGAGCGTATTGATGAGCTATCAATGAATATTGAACAAATGCTTGTTTCCTCACCTTATGCTAAGATTGATGATGTTGACTTGCTTTTCATTCTGTTGCTTGCATCAAAGCATTTCTATGTGATATGTTAGAACTTCTTGAAGCTAGCGGTGGAGATAATTGATAAGATCTATCATACAATAGAAATTGATGATAGATATGGCAGTCGACCTACTGTGGTGGTACTTACATATATTAAGTTGTTTATTTATACAATTGTTAATAAATTGTATATAAAAAAACCACTAAGTTTTCTCTTGTTATCTTCCTTTTATGTAGCATGAGACAATGGTTCGATACCTATCTATGGTATCCCCTTATTAAGATGGCCAGGGTTCAACATTTAAAACCAACTTTGGTGGAGATGTCTTGGCGTACACATAAAAACAGTGTTAACTGTGGTGTGTTTGCGATGTTACACATGCAAACGTACAAAGGTGGGGATGTTAAGGACTGGGCTATTGGACTCTCAGATAAGTAAACAAAACAGAAGGAGCAGATATATGAGTTGAGGTGCCAGTATGTCACGAAGATTCTATGGTCACCTATTAACTGTGTGAAGGATAAAATTGTTGAGTTGCTTGAAGAATTTATGAAGCTTTCGGATGGGCAAAAACAAAAAATGAAGAAGAATGTGGGTGAAAGGATTAAGGAAAGGTTGGAAGCCACTGTAGGAGGTGAAAACGATTAAGGCAGTGTACCAGCATAAGCTACCATATAAGTTTTAGATGTTTTAACATTGTTGCTGTAGGATTTATTTATTTCTTGCTGGCGGACTTATTTATTTTTCAATCTTAGGTGTTCTAAAATTCTAACTATTACTAATAAACAACCTAAAAATTAAAAAGCTCCAAATAAAATAAACGTTTATAAAAAGAAGATACATCATACGGATTAAACCAAAAAAAGGACATATTTAAAAAGAAATATGCTACTCTAGTTCCCTAAGAAACTTTTTCTTCAAACTCAACGATTCTTCAACAACTTTTATAGCCTCCATAATTTGATTCACTGTCTTCAGATCCTTCTTGTCAATGTCAACTAAAA
>JBCNJP010000028.1:0-11181 GCA_039602395.1 Deinandra increscens subsp. villosa | reverse complement strand
AATCATGAAGTAGTAAGATCCTTCCAGGTACTTACAAGCGTGTACACAAGGTCAATTCATAATTGATCCCACCAGTGATCCAAACAACCCGAATAAACAGAAAAATAACTAGTCGTGATTAATCCAACTGTGACACCTTAGTTCAACGAACAGTCTAGCTAGATGACTGTTTCACGATTAGGGTTTTGATCTCATAACTTTTATGACAAAACCTAACAATAACAAACCAAGAAAGATAAACAATATACCTTCCTAGAAGACCAGAGAGAATACACGACAACTCGTGACTACTCGATGGCGGCGGCGGTGTTGCCTGGTGGCAGCGGCGGCGACGCCAGCTGGAGGGGAGAGGGACCGAAATTTTCCTCTGGTCTCTCTCTCTCTCTCGCTCTCTCCCTTTTTGTGATTTTAGGTGTAATCTGAATTATGAGGTTTGTCCCCCTATTTGTAGTATTAGCTAACAGGATAATCATGTCAGCTAAATCAGGGTAAATCAATCCATAATAATTGATAACTTATTTATCAAGTATTTGAAATTCAAATTAATATATATATATATATATATATATATATATATATATATATATATATATATATATATATATGCGAAAGTTAGGATATACATATATATCCTAACTAATTCAATTATCTCATAATTAATTTAACCCACAACCAATTAGATAATCTCATAATTAGATTACTTACGTTTTATAAATAATACATCTACCATGTTTATTATTAAATCGTGAATGTATTAATTAGAATAATATTCTTGTTCGTTGCCCAAAGTATAAGCCATTTATATCGTACCTCGATAATTATGTTAATATTATTCGACGATCGGTCCAACAAAACGATGAAAGCATGAGGTAATGAAAACACAAGGTGCATTTGTGATAAGCTAATAGTCTACATATAGTATATCGTTTATAGCATGAAAATAGTGTGAGTGTCACACCCCCAAAATCCACACCTGCGGAGTATCACCGCAAATGGAGGCGTGACCTACCAGGATTTGAGTCATCAGTTACACTGAACATACTACATGCAGGTTTGAATATTTGAAAACCCAAGTTTTACAGTAAAAAAGTTTTAACAAAGCTCTTAATGTTTGCGGAAGCATAAATCAAAACGTAAATAGTTTAGTTGTCTCGCGCCCGAAGTGCTTAATGAAAAAAACAGTTTAACTGACATATGCAAGATTTAGAAATGAACCATGAGTCCTACACGTGCTCCTTAGTGTGCTCCTAGGAACCTGAGAATAAGCATGCTTTATGCGTCAACACGAGGTTAGTGAGTTCACAGAGTTTGAATGAAACAATTGAGCAATCATTTATCAAACCGTAAGTTACTCGATTAGTCTCAGCAAGACCTAAACCAAAAGCGGGAAACAATTGAACAATCATTTATCTAAACCGTAAGTTACTCGATTAGTCTCAACCAGACCTAACCCGAAATTGGGATACCGATCCCAAAGCAATTAATATACCCTTGGATAGCTAGTACATGCTTATTATAACCCAATAGCGCCCTGTACCCATTATTTGACTGAATGAAACTGCCTTCCCCCTCATGCCTTTGCCGAGCAATGAGTGAAAACCTTAGGATAATATAACACCCATCTCCACTCCCTAGAAGATAAGTGGGGCTAGAGCGACTATCCGGGGCAGGGCTTGTCAGACCCAATAGATCTACAAATATTTCCCCGTTATCAAACTAATATTCATGGTACGCTGCAGAAGGACTTTTATGATTTGGCAATTTGAATCTTGCTATGGTCACAATATAGTATATTAATTAAAAGAGTGTTTATGAAAACGTAAACGTTACCGCATGTCTTCTCCCCCAAAAAGTGAAACAAGTAAAAGTGGGGCTATAAACTCACCTTAGGGTGCAATAAATTTACAAATAGTAAACGCTGGAGAGAGAAGGTGAATCCCACCTAGACTCCACCTACGACACGTAATCGTGTGAGTGTTGACTTATGTTGACCAAACGTCCCGACAATGCGTAGACAATAGACAAGTGGACTCGAATACACATTGGTGATTGAGTTTAGGTTTTTTATACTTAACCTAACACGTATCACACGTAAAACACATTGTACTATGATAAACATAACGTGTCACAATTGCTTACGACATTATCCCGCGTATACGATGTACGATCGACGGGGCAATTGTACAAAGTCTTGTCATTCCCACCGAGGTAGGAGACTTAGGACTTGTACAGTCGTATAATTCATAACAAATTAGACTAATGATATGCAAACACATAATCAAGTAATCTCATGCTTATACTTATGCATTATCATCGTTATTTTCCAATAATATATATTTATCACATGTGGGCTAATTCCATGATTACATCATCATCATCATCATCTCATGTAAGTCACATAGATCATCAATTAACACATTTCAAGCCATGTCATAGATTCTTACCCACATGCATGAATGCCATCTTGACCTAATAAGTCATTTTCACCATATTTTCATGTAAATAATTTTTATAAAATAATCCGCATGCATTTGAAAATCAAGTTTACAACTCTATACGCTATCATGCATCCATTAACCTAGATCTAACAACCTCATAGTAGATCTAACTCAAATCAAGTGCCTTTATTCAAGATCTAGCATGCATGACCACCGAAATCGAGTTTCCGTCATAGATCTCACATAAAGTTAACAGCTCTATTGCACATCAACCCTATACCTTTATCAAGTCATTAGAACATAGATCCAACACAATTCATCAAGCTTTATTCACATGCAAGCATGTTTTCTCATGCAAAACCCTAGATCTAGCATGTATCATCATATTATGCACAAAAGCCATGCTTTTGATTCAAAGATGAAATCTTTATCATTCCTAACACTAGATCTACAATTGATAACATCATATCAACAAAAATCAGACCTAAACCTAACATAAACCATGAATCTTGAGAACATTGAGATTATCAAAACACAAGAAAACACATACCAAAAGACATAGGATAAAAGAGGATGATATTCAGCTTGTATCTTGAAGAAAAGCTTTGAACTTGATGGATTTTTAGTATGGAATGATTTAGGGTCGCCCAAAGAACTGATGGGACGTTCTTGAGGTTCACAAATGAAGAAACGGGGGCTAAGTGGGCTTAAATAGGAGCCATTAGGGTTTCTGCTGGAAAATGGGTTCCAAGCGCTTGGAGATCAGGTAGCTCTAGGCAAACGCCTAGAGCCTCCCGTCTGGCAGCCCTTTTGACTTTTGTTGACCGCAACCCGTTTTGTCTGTTTTTCGCGTTTTTGGTCACGCTTTTCAACGTTTTCTTCCATTTTCAATTCAGCATCATTTTTATCACACCAAATCCAATATAATCAAGTACACTACGTCAAAATTCACCTTTGGCCACGGAAAAAAACCGTGACCAAAGGTGTTTGGTCACGTTTTTTTTCCATTCCAATCGACACCAAAGGTCCCGTCACCTTATGTACCCTACGGCCACGTTACAATATCAGTGGCTGAAGCCACTTAGAAGTGTGGCTAAAGGATACCAATATTTGTTGTTGTAATCAAACAATTCTTCCGAAAAGCGTGGCCAAAGGGTCCCAACGGCCACATGTGTTTGTTTAACGTGGCCTTTGGTATTATATGGTCACGTATATTTGTGTTTTTGCCACATATGTTATAAAAGAACGTCAAATGGGTTGCTGAAATTATAAATTTTGTCCCAATACGCGTGGCCAAAGGGTGGCAACCGCCACGTTAAAATATGAATAGCGTGGCCTTTGGTATTATATGGTCACGTATATTTGTCTTTTAGCCACATATGATATGAAAAAACGTGGCCAAATGGGTTGCTGAAATCATACATTTTGTCCCAATACGCGTGGCCAAAGGGTGGCAATGGCCACATTAAAATATAAAAAGCGTGGCCTTTGGTATTATATGGTCACGTATATTTGTGTTTTAGCCACATATATTTGGAAAAAAAAAGTGGCCAAAGGGTTGTTGAAATCAGATATTTTGTCCCAATACTCGTGGCCAAAGGGTGGCAACCGCCACGTTAAAATATAAAAAGTGTGGCCTTTGGTATTATATGGTCACATATATTTGTCTTTTAGCCACATATATTTGGAAAAAAAAAAGTGGCCAAAGGGTAGTTGAAATCAGATACTTTGTCCCAATACGCGTGGCCAAAGGGTGGCAATGGCCACGATAAAATATAAAAAGTGTGGCCTTTGGTATTATATGGTCACGTATATTTGTGTTTTAGTCACATATATTTGGGAAGAAGAAAAAGTAATCAAAAGGTTGTTGAAATCAGATGGGTCCTTGCTATACGCGTGGCCAATTTAAAAGCTATTACAAATTATTAATTACAAATCA
Source organism: Deinandra increscens subsp. villosa (assembly GCA_039602395.1). Classification (NCBI taxonomy): domain Eukaryota; kingdom Viridiplantae; phylum Streptophyta; class Magnoliopsida; order Asterales; family Asteraceae; genus Deinandra; species Deinandra increscens. The sequence goes on along the minus strand of JBCNJP010000028.1, from coordinate 6,804 downwards.
AATAAAATTTAATTACAAGTCAAATACAAATGAAATACAAATACAAAATTAAAGAAAGTTACACTGCATACAAACATTATTCTCAATCTAATTTTCAATCCGGGAGGCAACAACACTACCACGTGGTCTTCATCTTCAACTGTCCAGATTTGAGCTTAATTAGGACCATTTTTTCTTGTATTCCTTCCTATACGAAAATATATAATTGATAATTAGGTTATGGAAATTGATCATAATATATATAGCAATTTTGAAATACTTACCACCATGATAGATATGGACCGAGGAGTGCCATTTTATTGTAAGTAGTATGGGTCATCATGTCCTACAATTCAATTGATTTCCAGATGAACATTAGATATCCAGATGAACTTAAAACATCCGGATGAACATCACATTAAGTTCAGGATCAACTTCAAAGTCAGTTGAACTTTGTTTGGTACACATCTCACCATTTGTTCCAACAATCCCTAGCTGGCCCAAGTGTTTGAGGTACCAAATAACATTTAAAATGGGACTACATCACATTACCAAACAGATTACTGTGAAACTATAGAACGGAATGAAACTTGACAGGCAAATATTTACCTTTTTCTTTTCAACCGCTTCAGATGAGGTTGAACGACCACCGATTTCACGCCCTACAGTTCAATTAATTACTTTATGTAAATGAGCAATCAAACCGATAATGAGTTTGACAAATACTAACCGTTGTGTGTATGTCAGCATGATTAGTGCTGTGGCTAGATCCAACAAACATCTCCTTAAAATTTACCTAGAATAATGTTTTTGAATTGGTAAAAAGTTAGAGCAGAATAATGACGCGGACCTATCATGAAAGTAATTATTCTGTTTTTTTAATCTAACATAAGTTGTTCTAGTTTTATTCATACAGATTATGTATATACTCTATTTTTTTCATATTAACATACATTTTCAATGAATCATAGCAGGGCCCCATTTAACTCATAACTTTGTTCTTACATGAAGTATATATTCTTATGTACCAGGAACTTGCATCCATGTTGTGTTCTTCGGGAAAAAGAGTTCATCCGGATTGTGTTCTTCATGAACAAGAGTGTATGTTATTATAAGGTACTTGAGAATAGTATGATTAAGTTGTGATGTAAAGAATTAACCTTTGTAGATGCCGGAGCATTAAGTTGGTGTGGTAACGGTGGTCCAAGTGCAGATAGATGATCTATAAGTAGATCAAGTTTTTTCTCCGATTCTTCAAACTTCAAGAAGAGGGCCTTAACTTGTTCATTTGTTGCATCCCAAAGAAGTCTCTCCTCTTTAAGTTCGAACTCAAGTTTTTCCAATTCACCATTAGTGTTGTTGGATCGATCCTTGAATTTTGTACAATTAACAGAATGTAGTTAGATGCTTTTTAACAAAGTACATAAATTGGAAAGCATGCAGACCCTATTGATTCATTATCTCTTAATTAGTACTTAATTATTAATATATCACATAAAGACCCTATTGATTAGTTATTTGATATGTTATACACAGATTTAACGACATCTAAAGGGAAGAGTGGAACACATCATGTCTTCAGTGGATATAAACAAACAGTTCACCATTTCTAGCAAAGTAGCAAATGCATGACATCAACATTCTTCTATTCTTCTACAGGGGATTTAAACTACAATTTCTTTATTTTGTACCCCTCTAACATGAACATACAAAAAATGTTGGAAACATTCCTATATATGTCCTCTAGGATCATTTCCTAGCTAGTGATGACCAGAGTAACATAAATTAGTTCTTAGTTATTAATATCTCACTTAAAGACCCTATTGACTAATTATTTGATATGTTATACACAAATTAAAGACATCTAAAGGGAAGAGCGGAACACATCATGTCTTCAGTGGATATAAACAAACAGTTCACCATTTCTAGCAGTGTACATAAAGAAGAAAGGAGGTTCACCAGTAACATGAATCTAAAAACATGTGCATATATGCTTGACCTCAACATTCCTAGCATAAAAATAACTAATTTAGCATAAAATGAATGGGTTGAAATGAATGGAGATGATTTCTGCAAAATATATCCTAATTAATTCTGTATGAAACGAAATTTTATCGATCTGTAACTGTAACTGTACACAAATACAGGGATCCCAAGTTAAACGCGTATCAATAATAAACAAAAGAAACAATTTTATGAAAACAAATTGTAATTAATGAAACAGAATAACTTGACAATTACCGTTTTCTAGACTGATTGGTCTCCCAAATCACATCCCACTTCTAAAGAATCGCTAGCGCTGTCTGTTGAAGATATTCGTTGTTGAAGCTCCATGGAAGATATAAATGATATGGATGAGAAAGAAGACCTGGTTATTCGCTGGATCGATAATAAGTAAATTTAGTTAGAACTTTTCTGATTAAGTGAGAGGGAAAAGTATATATATGATGAATCGATAATAAGTAAATTTAGTTCGAAATTTTGGGTGTAGTTTGAACTAATGGTGGGAAATTCAAATTTTTTGGTGAAAATTTTAATTAAAAGGGGGGGGGGGGGGATTGTTCAAACTGATAATAAAACCCAAAATTAATATAAACAATATTTATATTAAACATAATTAAACCTAAAATTAAACATAAACATAATTAATTAAATGTCTCCACGTGGCTCTTCCGGCGGGTTCTTCTTGAAGATGAACTTCATCATCCAGTTCGTAAAGGCTTCAAGTCACTCTTTTTGTGGGTTTGCAGGTTCCTCCATGAGCTTGAGCAGGAGCTTCATCCTCTTGAGGTGTTGAAATTGTACGAGTACATCAATTACGGTTGACATAACTGTGATCCTTTAAGCAGATCTAGATGACGATCGGAGTTAAAAGCCCTAATTAACAAAATTATGTTTTAATATTAATATTATTATTTTCTTTTAGATATAATAAACAAGATTTTAATAACACGTGCCTTGTGGTCGTGATAACGCAACTACAAAAGACGGATACATTACTAAAACACAACTCAAAAATGAAAATGATAAATTACTATGCAATTCAGAACAAAAATATGAAAAGACTGCCATGTTGTGAATTTCTCATGTATAATAATTTTGTTTCCAAAAATATTAAACGACGTCCAATTAGGATGGTGAGGAGCAATTAGGAGCAATTAGGACCAACCAGACTCAATGAGGACTAAATACCGACAATTAGCGTCATTTAGGATACTTTAGTGAAGACCAGTTATGGTCAATGAATACGAATTAGGGCCAGTTCAATGAGAAGGCCGATTATGCTCATAGGACCGATAAGGACGGAGCATGAAGGAAGTGACAAATGAGGATCGATGATCAAGTATGACCAATTAGGACTAATTGGGGCCAATTAGTTTGAATGAGGACCAATGATACCAATAAGGGTAAATCAGGGTTAGTGATGGTCGATTAAGACCAATTAGGTTCAATTAGGGTCAATGAGGACCCATTAGGAGCAATGATGGTCGAATATGCTCGATTAGGACCAATAAGGATGAATTATGACTTATTAGGGCCAGTTAGGACCGATAAGGGCCAATTAGACAGAATAAGTACCAATATGGCTCAATTCGGGTTAATGAGGAACAATTTGCACAAGTTGGACCAATAAGGACCAATTAGTGTCAGTTAGCCTCAATAAGGACCTACTAGACTCATCGAGTACCATTTACTTTGAAGTACAACAAATTTGAGTCAATTAGGCCTAATTGACCCCAATTGATTATAATTGGTCCTAAATGAGCCTAATTGGTCGTAATTGACCGTAAGTGATCTTCATTGAACCTAACCGAGCCGAATAGACTATAATTGACCTTCATTGGCCCTAATTCATCCTAACTGAGTGTTCACTGGCCCTCATTGGTACTCATTTTTCATAAATGACCATGGTTAACCTTAATTCAGTCTACTAGTCCTCATTGAGCGTAATTGGCCCTAAATCGGCCTAATAGACCCTAATTGGTCATATTTGGTCCTCATAAGGCGTCGACATTGAGCAAAATCAACCTTCGTTAGTTATAACTGGTCTTCATCATTGACCCAATTGATCCTCATTGACCCAAATTAACCCCAATTTACCCTAATTGGGCCTCGTGGCTTTGTTGGTCCTAATTGGTCCTACTTTATCTTCATTTGTCCTCATCGGTCTTAATCGACCTTAATTGATGTGGATTCAATTAAAATAAATTAATAATATTTTTCTAAACCAAATTAAATTATAAAAAATTTCCCCCATCCCAATTTCAACTAGATGGGAAAACTCCAATAACTTCCCCTGTTTCAATTCTTAGGGTTCATTGTGATTCAGAAGAACTGCCGTTAGTATAAAACTGCATTTTCAAAAAACAGTTACCCTCTATTTTCTCTCTAGGTTTCTAATTGGCGATTTAAACCTAAACCTTACTCTCTAATTTCTCACAAATGGCACCCAAATTGAATCAAAAGGCTACATCAAAGGCTACTCAACTGTTCTTCGCCGAACACAATGTTGTAGCGTATTTCGAGAAGTCTGATAAGTCAAAGCTATTTGATGAAATGAACGATTTCCTCGAGAAATCTAACACTCATTTTGCTTTAAATGTGAATCCTATAATATGCAAACAGAAAATTGCTGAATTTTGGGACTCAGCCAAAAAATCTGTTGATAGCAACGGGGTTGGTAAAATTGACTCTAGAGTCAATGGGAATGAGATTTGTTTGACTGAAGAAATGATCCAGAAGCATCTGAAATTCAATGATGCAGGAGGTGATCCTGATTACAAGTCTGAATTGTACTTAAAGACGTACGAAGCAATTGGGTATGGGGGTGACTTACCGTCAAAAAGGGACAACTACCCTATGTTTGGCGATATCTTGCTCATACCATTCTCCACTGCCCATCTCACAAGAAAACTGCGTGGGATGAACTTGCTGCACCTCAATCATCCGCTTTTCATGGATTGGTAAATGGGCTCAACTTTAACTTTTCAAAAATGATATTTGATGGAATGCTGGAAAATCTAAAACCTAAAAGGATCTTTTACATGTAACCTAGATTCATCCAACACATTCTCAATTGTGAATTTCCAAATCTGCAAATCTCTGATCAACATCTTGAACTAAAATCTTTTACAAGTAAAACATTTTCTAACTTGCAAGTGAACAAAACTGTTTTTCTTGGTAAAGACATATCACACCCTATGCCCAAGGCCAGGACTACTCCTGAGCAAACTGCTCCTGGTGACAACATTGTTACACCAACAAGTATTGAGCCGACACCAGACCGACCATCCTCTTCCACTGATATACAAATTCCCACCAAAAGGAAGAGGATGTCCACATCAAAAACCAAACCCAAAAATACCACACGCACTCCAAAATCACCCAAAAGGAAGAGGACTAGGTCTCCTTTACCTAGACCCTCCACAGGACTACCTCAGAATAAGGGTGGTATATCACCTAGGCCACATGAAGTAGATTCCCCAACCCTTATTGCAAGGAATATACTGCTGGACTTGGTTCAATCACCCAACCGACATTCTGGTGATAAGGTGACTTGCAGTAGTGATGAAGCAAGTCAGGTGGAAAGGGCTGACACTACTCATGAAGTCCCACTGGACCCTGAGGACAGTGCCAACATCATTGAGACCCAATCCACGGCAACTGTTTCTGTCAGGGAACCTATTCAGGAACCTTTGATTGACAAAAAAAATCCCAGGTGCCAAGAAACGTGCTGAGCATGAACAAGGTCGGCTTGTTTGCTCTTCTTTGCTCAAAGATACTGGCAACACACCAGTTGAGAGCTGCATAACACATACTGAATTGACGGTTTGATGTACAAAATTTGAAAATGAATTAGCAGCTCTCCGTGCAATTGTGAAAGCTCAAGGAGAAGAAATTGAACGGTTGAAGGAAGGACAATCTGTGAAAGCCACTGATAGGTAAGGTTCGTAACCATACGTTGAAATGAAATTCACATGTCAAACTAGATTTAATTCAAAATAGGATCTTGCACAGGGTGTCTTCCTCAGATGTTGATGAAGTTGAACAAGTTGATCCGGTTGAACAAGTTGATCCGGTTGAACAACTTCATCTGGAGGAAGAAGGCCATGTTGATCCGGTTGAACAACTTCATCCAGAGGAAGAAGGCCATGTTAATCCAGTTGAACTAGTTGATCCGGTTGAACAACTTCATCAGGTGTAAGTGACTACTGATAATCAGATTATCACAAGCGTGATGAGTGATCTGCAAACCACAAATGTGGATATAGCTCCTGAAGCTCTATCTTTCATGAGAAAAATGGTGATTAGGAATACTCTTAACTGCACTTGGTTAAGGAGTGCTCCATCTCTGCCCATCATTACTTTAGAAGTTGCCCTTGAGCAATTGCCTAAGACTATTTCGGGACAAGTTGCTCCGGAAGATAGTCCCAAGGCAGTTACTCCGGAAGTTGTCACTAAGACTATTCCTGAGCAAGTTATCTCGGAGAATGATGATCAGAGCACAGGAGGCCAGAAAGAAGACATGGATCCTGCAACAAAGGCTCTGATTGATCAATTGGAAAAGGAGAATGCTTAGATACAAAAGAAATTTCAAGAACAGAAGGAAAGTGCAGAGTTTGAAGAACAGAAACGACTACTCATAGAAGGAGGTATTTATGAGTATGTCATCAACAATGCAGACCTGATGTTCTTTATCAATGCAGTAAGGAGAAGATCTTATCTGTACATAGAAGAAAGAATTGCCAAAGCTAAAGAGCAAGGTCTTTCAGACAAAGTTGACAAGTACAGAAGGGTCTTGGGAAATGAGTACAGGAAAATTCA
>JBCNJP010000027.1:115781401-115895062 GCA_039602395.1 Deinandra increscens subsp. villosa | reverse complement strand
CCGGAAACTGAATTTTTTCCTTTGGGTCATCTTGTTTCACGTAAAGTTTAAGGGAATAACTAGTCATGGATCATAACTACTTGGAGCCGAATACAAAATAATAACTTCCATGTGGCCATATGAAGTGATTTGATTAAGTTGGTCAATGTACAAGTTTCCGCATTAACGTGTTTTGTAATGTGCTAGTATTCGTGATAATGAGAAAAGGAGAAAAACATATTTAAAAAGAGTCAAAATAACTTAAGTAATTGAAATAAAGGTATGGAAAAAATAATGGTTGGTAAAAGATTTGAACACATGACCTCTAATATTATAAAAAAGTGAATCAACCAATTGATCTAAAGACTTAATTGTAATTTCCATTGAACCATTTAATAGATGACCTTTTACACTATGCGTGTTCTTATTTTCCTAAATTGATAGAGGGCTTTTTAAGGTATAGGTTAGATAAACAATTTAAATTAAAAATGTATTGAAATGGAGGTTCTTACGAGAAGTAATTGGCGGTCAAAGTGCAAAAAATTGTCAAAATAAATATAACTTACACAAATTAAGATAGTAGGAGGCGAAATTAAGAAAAATTGGCTGGACAAACCGCCTTCGGCAGTTTGCCAGCTTGTAGATCTCGAAAAAATAAGCAAGTTCAAAAAAAAAATTATGTCAATCGGACTTGTATGTCAAAAGTTATGACCTCTCAAAGTTATAGGAAAGTGTTATCAAATTCCATCAGCAGGTTTGACCAGCTCCCCCCTTTTTTTTACCTCGTCAGACTTGAAAATCGGAGGGGGTATTGAGACATTATCTCTTTTTCAGTGGACAAACTTGAAAATTCATTAACTCATAAAGCCCTACCTAATTCGATACTGTATATCCATCGTTCAGCCAATTGAGGAGGGAGGAGCTCTCTTCTATCTTTTCTTCCGAATCGAATCAACCTTCGATATTCCATGATTACCGTAAGTTCTTCCTTCCGCTCACATATTCCATGATTAAATCCGAAAGTTTCCATGTTTTATGATTTTAATTTCTGTTTCAATGATGATTATTATTTCTATCCGATTTCCCTTTTTTTCTCAACTCGATTCAGTAACATCGGAAACTTAAAGGTAGGGTAGGTTTGTTATCAATTAATCTTCGATTAGAAAGTAACACACAATTAATGTATGAACGAGGCCACAAAGCATTTCCCTGTACATAAAAAAAAATACACTTTTATATGTCTGTTTGTTTGTTAGTTTTCACACACATAATAAACATACAATTTCTGTTGGAGTTGATATACACACATGAATCTTGTTGTAATATGAGGAATAAAGTTGGAATGTATGGAGCTGGGTTAATGAACATTGGGGTAATAAGAATGCAATCATATTAGGATGGGGGCATGAAAACATGGAGCATCGAATGTAAAGTGGTCTGGGTGGGTTGTTACAATAGCAAATGCTATTGGAGTGAGTATATTGTTTTAGAGCGCTCGTTTTCTTGATTCTTGTCGTCTCTCGTTGTACTGCTGCCTTGCTAGCGGCTTGCTAGTTTTCATGTATGATCATTGCCATTTCAAGTTGAAAAATACCTTGAAAAATATATCTATAAAACCAACACATTAATGTAAATAAATAAACATACCTTAAACAATTTCTGATGTCTAATAGTGTGTGTGTTCAATTTCTCCAACTTTGCCTGAATTATACATACATGCAGGCAACAGAATAGAGAAACGCATTTGCAAGGGCTGATCACAACATCACCCACGTATTACCTATACTCAGAAGTGAGTTTTTACTTCATTATACAATGGTTATAAAGTTGTTGTGTTATTAATATGCTTAAATCACCAAGGAAAATATGTTCTTCGAGGCTATTGTTTTATAGTTGATACAGAATAGGATATGGGTTTGCATAATAATACCTTTATTCTAATTTTTACCTTTATTCTCATTACGGTTTTACCTTTAGACACATCTTGTTTTAAATTTCAAGTATAACAAAGAGGGTGCATATCATTTTGCTTTTGTTATTGTACATGTATCCCCACTTAACCAACCCGAGCTACCAAATCCAACCTATTTACCTAGTCATATTTCAAACAAAAGGCATACACTACCATACTCATTGCCTAAGTTGAGACTTTTTTCCTTTATACTATGTAAAGTAAGAAATGCGGACGCAAATCTTGTAACTCACGGTCTCACAATGTTTCTTTTCTTTGTATATTTTCTCATCATAGCCAAAGATTTGTGGTGAGAGTAAATAAACACCGTTAGCTTTTTTGCATTCTCAATTGCTTGCTTGTATTTGTCTAAACCACCAATAGCTATATAAAATTATTAATATAAGTATCTAACTATATAAATACACAATTAATAAAAAAAACAATATAAATTAAAATTACCTTCAAGCATTAGATTAATAGTATGTGTCGCACACGATGACCAAAAGATCTGTCGTCTTTTCTCCTTCAACAACTTAGCAGCACCCATATTATTAGATGCATTATCGGTCACAACTTGAACTACATTTTCTGGACCAACCTTTTCGATGCATTCATCAACATATTTAAATATGTTTTGACTTGTGTGCGCCTGATTATAACAATCTATGCATTGGACCAAAAGATTTAGGTACCTTCAAATCCCCAAACTCATCATCGAGGACGATTGTTTCCTTACCGATATTCACCTCGGCTGTCATATTTGCATAACCTTCTTCTTTAGCTTTCTTTTTCCCACACCTGCAATATGTTGCTTAAGTCTATAAACTCCCCCGGACTGAATTTTTCCACATCTATTACATTTAGTTTTATCTGGATTGGATGGATCCACCATACTCCAAATTCCCATCAAACATCATTAGAATTTCTTTTAAGACCAGCAACTGCAGCCTCACGCTCGTTTGTTGCCAATCTGGATTCCATCACCATCCCCAAGACTTTGGGGGAGGCTCTCGCACACACCGGATGGCGTAAAGCCATGATTAAAGAAATGGAAGCACTTGACCAAAATAACACTTGGAATCTCGTTAAATTACCTATCAACAAGAAGGCAATCGGGTGTAAATGGGTGTTCACGGTTAAGGTTAATCCAGACGGTTCATTATGCTCAGGTTATGGCATGGATTACTTAGAAACCTTCTCTCCCGTGTTAAAGATGTCTTCAATACGTCTCTTTATCTCCTTAGCCGCCACATATAACTGGGGTTTGTATCAGCTCGACATCAAGAATGCCTTTCTACATGGCGATCTCTAGGAAGAAGCCTACATTGAGCAACCACCTGGGGTTGTTGCTCAGGGGGAGTCTGGGAAGGTATGTAGACTCAAGAAGTTCTTATATGGTCTCAAGCAATCTCCTCGTTCTTGGTTTGGGAAGTTCAACAAAGTCGTGATAGAGTTTGGGTTAAGAAGAACCTCTTATGATCACTCGGTATTCTTTGCATCATCTGCCGCTGCTGGCTGCGTTTTACTTGTAGTATATGTAGACGACATAGTAATAAGTGGAAGTGATAGAGATGGAATTCAAAGGTTAAAATCATTTCTTGGAAACAAGTTTCAGACCAAGTATCTTGGCACCCTGAGATATTTTCAGGGAATCCAAGTCTCACGAAACAGAAAAGGTATCTATCTATCACGACGAAAGTATTGTTTAGATGTACTTATAGACTCTAAAATGATTGAGGCAAAGAACTGTGACGCACCCATGATACCAAACTGAAGATTAGGAACACATGAAGGTGATCTTCTTACAGAACCAGAGAAATATAGAAAAATCGTTATGTGTGTGATTAACCGTACTATGGCCTCTTGTGAAATGATAGATATATTTTATTAGCAAAACCTTAATGTTACAATGGATACATGTTTTTATGCTTTTGTTATGATGTAGGTAGTCAGCTGCAAAATTCGAAGAAAATCAGCAAATATATATTGAAGATACTACATCAATTGCTTGTGATTCATGTGATTTGTGGTATGTTTTTGCAGCTAATTTGACGAACTTTTAATTGAAACCTCCATTTATACATGTCAAAGGAAAACAGCTATATTGAAAATGGCCCGCTATATATCTGGGCAAGTGTACCAACATTGCCTAATAGGAGATAAAAACATGACTACAAACTGTGGTACCTATTGTATTTCAGCTCCTGCTAATTTTAATTAATGTAATAACACAGCGACTCTAACATCAATACTACATAACACATACGAAAAGCTTAACTAAAAACATTAAATTGCAGCCTCCAAACTATGAATATATATCCAAAATATTCCAAATTGATGCTACTGCCAGATTAGTTTAAAATCATTGATTTCCCAATTCACGCTCTTTAACTGGTAACTGCCTAACAATACTAATAGTTCTTTCATACCGTATGGACCCTTAACTTTACCATATTTGTTTGAACTAAATATGTTCCCTGCATAGTATATGAGGTAACAATATAACATCAAAAAACACATAAAACCATACCAAATCAATCTTAAAAGCTATTAACAGGCCTCAAGACATCATCTTCACACACAAAGGGTAGTTCTAGAATGAAGACATAACCATAACGGATAATGCTAATCCTCTAAAAGAATAATTATCCTATATATACAAATTACAGCCCATGGTACAATTTCTAAAACATGTTATACAAGTCTATATTGCACACATGGTACATTTTTAATACATGTGGTACAAGTTCTTCAAGCCCAAATTTAAAAAGAATGTGCAACTCTTTTAGCCATTTGTACAAGTGGATCACTTTTAACATTTGTACAGATCTAAACTTTATTATCTTCCACACACCATACCTACTTGCTTTCTTTCTATCTGCCTCCACTCCATCATTCTCTCAATTCTCAAAAGATGTGCCTTCATGTTCACCGTAAAAAATAAGCAAGAAGGGAATGTTCGATCACCGGAAGTTAGAGACTGACGAAGGGGTTGGACTGATTGTACCGTTACATACGGTTAGTTTCTTCATGATTTCGTTTTCATGATTTTTTCTTTCCCTTTTGTTCATTTTAAGGAAATCGGTAGTGTAGTAATGATTACATATGGTTGTGAGCGATGGTGGTTACTGAGTATGTGAGTAGCGATGCGGTGGTTGTGACCGATTATGACGGCGGCGACGGATGTTTGTGGTTTTCTTCTCCTTTACTCGATTTTCTTCTCTTTGGTTGTTAGGGTTGGGGCTTCAGGGCATTGGAAGGCTTTAACTCCGCCGCCGGACACGTGTTGATTTCCTTATGTGTCTTTCGGTCCAAGTAAGAAAATCTTTACCCTTTCATTTTTATTGATTGTTTAGCTTTCAAAATCCACCTTTTTTATTATTATTTTTTTAAATTGCTATGTTCTATTGTCATTTGTTGTAAGTTCAAGCATTGCATTTTTAAGAAACATTCTAGATTATGTAAGGACTCATTTGGTTTCCCAAAAGGAACTCCGGGTGTAAAGCAACATGACTAATTAAACGGTAAGTTTGTTTGTTTCAAGTCCAAACATATTATTTTTGGGTTGCTCTATGTTATTTGCTACCTTTATCCTAAATTTAGAGATAACTTATGTTTATATATATTTCTGATCCATGAAATGGGAACCATGAAAAGATTAATCTTATATTTACTTAATTTTGGACTATCAATATTAAAATCCAATATTAGCTTCCTTTACCTATAAAAGAGTAGTTAGTGGCGGTAGAGATCCTAAGTATAGAGTCCTATAATTCCCATTTGCATTATTGATGTCCGAGACCCATCATTCCTTCATACAAACCAAAATGAAGTTCATCTGTAATGCAGAAATCACATTCTTAATTCTTTAATAGAAATCAAAGTCTTCTATGTTTATATTGTTGGCGATCCAAACAAAAGTCTATTTCAAACAGGATTACAACAAATGAATACCTAACTTTGTCCTTTAACCTGGTTAAAGGACAAAGTTAATTCCACAGTTTGATGATGCAAGTACTTAGAAAAAGAATTAACAAGATCATGAACCATAATAGCGATTAACATCTTAGTTGTTGTGTTCAAGAAGTAATTGAGGTAAACACAAGTAAATGGTCACATGTTTGTTACTTGGTTCTTAGTTTAGCAATTTTGTATTTTTTAAAAATAAAAGGGAGGTAATGAAAGGGAAAACAAAGCAAAGAGAAGAACTCTCACTTGGGCCACTGCATATTGAAGATTTAAGCATTTAGACTTGGTAATTTTCCCTATTTTCCGGTAATTTTCTCAATATACTTCGTTTACTTTTGTAATACACACATATAATCGTGTTGTCTTGACTAATTCTACCCATATACAAATCCTATTTCTGAATAGCTCATGAGTTTCCTTTTTAGACTACAAGTTCTTTTGCAAGATTGAGTTTGGGTGAGGAGGTAATATTTATGGTCGTGAATGATATATATGCGCTCTTAGGTTCCTAAGTTATGCAAAGATGTTTTTTTTAGTTGCTCCCATTTAATTAGGAATGAACATTATGTTTTGTCGTAAGTGTGTATATTTATGCCAAACATGCTCTTTGTCATGAATTATTACTATTATAGGTTAGCATTCTATTGGAAGTATATAATAGATTGGTACTAAAAAGCACATATTAATTTCCTGCAAGACTAATTAGAATGCTTAGGTCAGCTGGCATTTTTATCTGCCAGATAATACAAACAGTTAAAAAGTCATTGTATATTTTATGGAAGTCATGGAAGAAACTTATTGTAAAGGTGAGTTCTTTCCAAAAGGGTGTTGGTGGAATACTTATTTATAAAAAATGGGTGTTTTTTTTGAAAACTTCACTTTCTCACTCTACTTTAATTAGATAAAAACTATATTTAAAAAACATTCATTAAATTTTTTTTTTATAAACTGAAATGTGTATATACGATGTTTTATAAATTTAGTTAAAGGTTTCCTAATTATTTTGTAATAGTCTTTTTTTTGTTAAGAAAAAGAACGCTTTTTAAAGATATACAAGAAACAACTTTTTTTTCTTGAATATCTTTTTAGGTTTTTAAACGAGAGTATTATTAAAAAACTAAAAAGATATTCAAGAAAAAAATTTATTTCTTGTCTATCTTAACAAAAAAAGAAAAAAAAGACTATTACAAAATAATTAAAAAAACCTTTAAAAATTGTTTCTTGAATTTATATACGCATTTGAGTTTATCAAAAAAAACCTTTTTAATGAATATTTTTTAAATATATTTTTTTCCAATAAAGTAGTAGAAGTGAGAAAGTGAAGTTCTTAAGAAAATACCATTTTGATAAATATTTTTTAAAATCACCCATTTTGTAAATAAGTTTTCCATCTAACACCCTTTTGAAAAAAAAAAATTCTAAAGGTTATCAAGATCACGTCTTTAATGCACAATTTCAATAACAACACATTACGTGCGCAACATGATTAAATCATAAACAACCAGAATTATTATAATATGTTACCAATTGGTAACATAAATCATTATGATATATTGACACTTTTCATGTTATTATAAGATGAAACATAACAAATTTCCTAACTTTATCACTGTTAACTTTTAAAGTGGCCTTCAACTAACACTCACACACTAAGGATCAAATGGAACTCACAAACTCACTGTGAAGGGAAACTTGAACTGAGAGAAAACAACTTTCTGGGTTCATTAACTGAATACGTAAAAGACATGAACAAAGGAAATAAGAAACATGTTGGGTATAACCCCACTACTCCTACCATTATGGAAAAACTACCCACTAAATTACTTCATGCAAACATGCTAAATTAACCAAACAAAACAAAAAGGAATAACTAAAATAAAGAGTGGTCATGGACCACATCAGCTTGAATCCACGTCAAGGACTTATGGTGTTGCCATGTCATCAAACTCCCTCTCAACACCGAACTTATGCATTCCAAGCTCTTTCATGAACTGCAACATCTTGTTCCTTGATAAACCCTTGGTTAATATATCTGCTACTTGACCATTGGTGCCCACATGTTTAAGATCAATTTCACCTTGCAAAACCTTCTCTCGAATGTAGTGATAATGTATTTCAATATGCTTAGTACGTACGTGAAAAGTAGGGTTCCCAGCAAGTTTTATAGCCGACGTATTATCACACCAAAGCACCATCTTCTTGCTTACATTCTGACCCAAATCAGCAAGTAAACGCAGCAGCCACGTGCTCTCCTGAGCTGCCATTGCAGCTGAACGATATTCGGCTTCTGTTGTCGATAACGAAACTGTAGGTTGCAACCTGCTGCACCATGAAATAGCCCCAGAACCCAACTTGAAAACGTACCCGGTAGTACTCCGCCTAGTACTTGGATCACCCCCGTAATCAGCATCACAAAACCCAGTTAAACTCATATCGACCTCCCTCTTGAACAATACTCCATAGCCCACAGTAGCTTTCACATACCGGAGTACCCGTCTTACGCCGTGCAAGTGGGGTCGTTTAGGACTTTGCATAAAACGACTAAGAAAACCCACGGCGAAGGCAATGTCGGGCCGGGTCAAGGTGAGATAGATCAAACTCCCTACTATTTTCCGGTACATCGTGGCGTCTTCCAGATCTTTACCTTCATCAGGGTAAAGCTTTACATTTTGATCAATCGGTGTCCATGCCGGTTTAGCATCCAATAGACCAAACTTTAAAAGAAGATCAATTGTGTATTTGTTTTGATGCAACAGAATATTACCTTTCACATATTCTATCTCCATCCCTAAGAATCGTTGCAAAATACCAAGATCTTTCATTCGAAATCTTGTACACAAATTAGTCTTCAACTGTTGAATCGCGGTAACACAATCCCCAGTGATAATTAGATCATCAACGTAAACTAAAACAACAACCATGCTCGATCCGATGTGTTTAACAAATAAACTTGCGTCAAAATTAGTACTTACAAATCCATTGATTTCCATAAATTCAGCAATCTTACCGTACCATGCACGCGGGGATTGTTTTAAACCGTAAATCGACTTCTTTAGTTTGCAAACGTGATTTGGACGGCTGTGATCTTCAAATCCCAATGGTTGCGCCATGTAGATTACATGATCAAGTGTACCATACAAAAACACATTGTTCACGTCCATTTGAAAGAGTGGCCATCCCTTGTTTGCTGTGACAACTAAAAGAACCCTAACAATAGTCAACTTCGCTACGGGACTAAAGGTTTCTTCATAATCGAAACCTTCCTGCTGTGTAAACCCGCGTGCCACAAGACGAGCTTTATAACGCTCCACTGACCCTTCCGTTTTATATTAAAGCTTGTAGACCCACTTACAAGATATCGAGTTTACGTCCCTGGGCTTCGGTACTAAGGCCCAAGTCTCGTTCCGGATTAGGGCTTCATATTCATCCTTCATGGCAGCCCTCAACTCATCTGATTGATTTGCCTCCAAGAACGATTCAGGTTCTTTTAATTCATCCTCAACTGTTGCAATGTTAGCATATTTAGGATTTGTCTTCTTGCCTCGTGTTGAACGCCTCACCCCATCTCCTTGAACCGGTGACTGTTGAAACACACCTGTTTGCCATGGTTCTTGATTTAGCCCCTGACTCGTTTCTTCCTCCTGTTCAACTTCGACATCAGAAAAAGTAAGACTAACTTTGTTGCTTTCGAGTTCAGTCTTTAACTTGTCAGAATCGGGCAATACTTCCTTGGTCGAGGACCACCAAGAGGACGTCTCATCGAAGACAACATTTCGAGACATGTAACACTTTCCCGTTGTTGGATCACAGCACCTCCAACCCTTCCGTTCATTATCATAGCCCACAAAAATACACCGTATAGCCTTTTTTCTCTAGTTTATGCCTTTGAGAACTCGGAATAAATACGTAACAAACTGATCCGAACACCCGAAGAAAACTAACATTCGGTTTCACTTCAAAAAGCTTCTCATAGGGTGACTTGTAGTCAAGATTCTGTTGAGGAATTCTATTGATTACAAACGCAGCGGTATGCATTGCCTCAGCCCAAAAACGCCCCTGAACATTTTTATCATGAATCATGCTCCCGGAGACTTCCGAAAGATGCCGATTCTTCCTCTCCGAAACCCCGTTTTGCTGTGGTGTATTAGGACAAGTTAGCTGCCATTTAATCTTGCATTGGTTCAGAAAATCAGAAAACTCCTTTGACATGTATTCACCCCCGTTATCTAATCGGAGGACTCGGACTTGACGACCCGTAGCCTTTTCAGATTCTGACCGGAACTTTTTGAACATCTCAAGTGCCTCTGCCTTTTCCTTCATAAAGAACACCCAAACGAAACGTGAAAAATCATCTATAAAAGTAATCATGTACCTCATTCCACCGACAGACGCTTGCTTAACAGGCCCGAAAACATCGGTATGGACTAGTTCTAAAGGAGCCTTCGACTTGTAACTCGAAGAGTGGAAAGGTTTCTGATGAGATTTCCCAAATTGACACCCCGGACACACAATGTCTTTGTTCACTGGAAACTGTGGTAAGCCTGCAACTAATTCCTTATTCATCAGCAGACTTAACTTGTCATATGCCACATGACCCAACCTTGAGTGCCATAAATCTGCATTTTGAGTGCCTTTTGTCTTCTCTACGTAAGCAGATTCCGCCGATAACACATACAAGGCCTTGCTTCTTTTCCTGCTCAAAACCGCTTTGGATGTTGTCACGAACTCATCGTACACTTTAACATCATCTGGGCCAAATACGACATATTTTCTGGTTGCCGTAATCTGTGGGACAGAAAACAAATTCTTCTTCATGCCCGGCACATAGAATACATTATTGACGGTAAGTTCTTCTTGGTCATTGCAGGATGCAAATGTAACATCGCCGGTATGAGCAATCTGATGTCGTGAGTTGTCCGCTGTAACAACGAAGTGACTACCGGAATAGCGAACTGGATTGATTAGTCTATCTTTCTCTCCGGTCATATGATTTGAACACCCGGAGTCGACTATCCAATCATCAAGCTTATTTTTCCTTCTATCGGTTGTGGTTGCTAGAGCTGTAACCATCTCTGTGTCTTCCTCTACTTGTGCCATGTAAGCCTCGGCGTCCCAAGTCGGCTCTTCGGGAGTGGCCACGGCAGCGTTTCCTTCCTCTTGGGCCTTTGGACAATTCTTGGCAATATGACCCCTCTTACCACAACAATAACACTTGTAAGAGGATTTCCTGCCAAAATGTCGTTGCTTACGATCTCCACTTGTCTCACCCTTTTCATTTTGTGACCACTTTTTATCTCCCTGTGGTTTATTCCCTCCACTGCTTTTATTAGAGTGAAATGAAGAATTAGCCTTGTTGTACCTTTGCTTCTTTTCTACATACAGGGCTTCGCTTTCAGACTTAATCTGAACACCAGATAATTGTTTAGCAAGGGACTCCTGGCTTGCTAAGAGATTCTCGAACTCCACAATTGACGGTTGCGTAGGCCAGCCCTGTACGACTGCGACGAAACTATGAAACTCCGACTTCAAACCGTGTATAATAATCCGTTTCATCCGAGCGTCTCCAATCTTTGCTTGCGGGTCGATATCACCTATCTCTCTACACAAAGTTTTCACCTTGTGAAAATATTGAGAGATGGTTAGCTCCTTTTGTGTGATTGAGAGCAACTCATTCTCTAGTAACTGTAACTTGGTGTCATTCTTTTTCGATAGTAGTTCTTGTAATGTGTCCCAAGCATGCTTAGGACTTGAAGCATCCTTAATATGCTCAAGCATTTCTTCCTCTACGGTAGTCTTCATAATGAACATAGCTTTCCCGGCTTTAACCTTCCATTTCCTTAGGACTCCTTCCCCATTTTCTCTAACGGGTTGAGCCGTATCATTGCCTTGTACTACTTCCCACAAGTCTTGCCCCTGTAAATACGAGGAGATACAAGTAGACCAAGTCTTGTAATTTTGATTGTTCAACTTCTTCACACCGCCGACTAACTGCAGGTCCGTCATCACGAGAAGGTGCTCTGATACCACTTGTTAACTTTCAAAGTGGCCTTCAACTAACACTCACACACTAAGGATCAAATGGAACTCACAAACTCACTGTGAAGGGAAACTTGAATTGAGAGAAAACAACTTTCTGGGTTCATTAACTGAATACGTAAAAGACATGAACAAAGGAAATAAGAAACATGTCGGGTATAACCCCACTACTCCTACCATTATGGAAAAACTACCCACTAAATTACTTCATGCAAACATGCTAAATTAACCAAACAAAACAAAAAGGAATAACTAAAATAAAGAGTGGTCATGGACCACATCAGCTTGAATCCACGTCAAGGACTTATGGTGTTGCCATGTCATCAATCACGGATCTTAATTAAAGAAGTTTTACAAAGTAACTCATACCAGTTTAGAAAAGAAAGGTAACAACGGCAGCAAGAGATCTGCACAAAAATAATGAGAATAAAAAATTTAATATCCTATAAAAGAATAGGAGAGATCTATTTTCGATCGGAATAAATCAAACACAAATAACAAACAACCAAACTGAGGCTGGATCCGAACTACAAATGACCAACAGTTCCATTCAAGAACCAAAAAAAAAAAAAAAAAACTTACCTAAACAATTACTAATATAGAATAAGTAAAGCCCAAACCATCTATAGAAATTTCAGATGCTATAAGCCACATAAACATATAAATATGTCCCTTATAACCAAAAACATAAAGTTTTCAACTCCAAATACTCAGAAAAGTAACAGAAGATAGCCTTGCAACAAACCTCCAACCTGAAAACCAAACAAAACACTCACACCAATAAAACCAAAAATTAATCCCTAAAAAAACTAAAACTCTTCAAACATCAAAACAAAGGAAACAATCACAACACACACTACCCAAATCATGGTCTGTTTGTAGTAATGATCAACCTTCTCTATTTGTTTTTTTTAATATGATATTCAACTATAAATTTTAATTTGTGATAGTGTAGCAGAAGGCTATGCTTGATTCACTGATCTTATGATTAAATGCTACCTTATTATTGTGTAGGCATCCTTCTTCTAGCTGATTTGCTAACAGGAACTTCATTAAAATCTTTGGAGAGTATTGGGTTTTTTTTTACAGATAGATTTGTGAGTTTTATCTGTTATCCCAAATTAGACTTGATTAGAAAGTATATACCACAATTTGTGTTGTTTCTTACATTTTTCTTCTCTTGTGAATGCATTCATCAGTTATCCTTTAGGATTTTGTGCATTTTCAATATTCTTTGTTGTCTTTGATGGTGTGTTATGACTACTCAGAAACTAAGTGCATGTAGTAGACACACACTTGATGCTTATGATGTGTAGGTGGGATTTAATGAGCTTAGTGGGACTGATGCCTTTAGCACAGAGGGACTTAAGGGGAGATTGGCCAAAGCCCAATTTATCTTCTTTGAATGTGAATCATCATCTTTTAAACAATCAGAGTCCCAAACAAGAAACGTTCGATACGACTCCAATTCCCACGATTCAGATTCCGAGTAAACCGTCTTTCCATTACAATTGTGTCATGTATGAAGCGAAATGCTGTAGATGTGATATGTGAGTTCAGATCCGTGATCAAAAGTTTAAACTATGGCTTAGCTACTCATATTAGCTTTGTTTGTTATATATATGAAATGCATTATTTTGAATTGTGTATTTATTTTGTATTATGAGGTTAATTGTCATGTAATTGTGGAGATTAGTATTTTCTATGATTTTTTTTAAAATTAAAATCATGACACGCAAAAATGCATGTCATAATTAGATCACACAAAAATGCGTCACTTACAACATGAAGCGCAATTTTGTGTGTCATAAATGTGTGTCGTAAATGTGCCTTCTAAATGCGCGTCATAAGCAAATGTCGTGCACATATGCGTCATCTCCCTTTATTATGGGGGCTTTCTTGACGCTTAAATGCACATCATTTATACACCTTTATGACACGCACTGTGCGTCATAAATAGTTTTTTTTTTTTTTTTTTTTTTTTTGTAGTAGTGGTGGTTATGTACAGAAAAACATATATAACCCAATGGATATTAACCTATGCTAAGCACAAGAAAATTAGATGATTTAGGTGGTCATAGGTGGGTGCATGCTTTGTACTTTATCAACTCATGGGGAATAAAGTTTATTTTGGACTGTAACATTTGCAAAATACCCGATTGAGAAACACGATCCGTTTTAAACTTTCGCGGTTTGTCGATTTGCAAGTTATTGCGAACCGGAAGAATTTTTGGGTGTTTATACCATAATTAATGGATCTAATGATTTATAATCGATTTTCGATACCAAATACTTAATTTCAATCAATTGGAATCAAATTGGATGTCTCGGATTGAAAATAAAGCAATTTCGGATTTTTACGTGATTTCGGCACGCGATCTGTCATTTACCGGGAGTCTCGTATTTGGCCACCGTATATCAAATTTAAAATTTTACAGAGTCTAATAATCAATTATCATGTCACGAGTCATCACACACTTAATCGAGTCGCGAATCGTTGGTGAATTGCACAAAATTGATACGTACGCCAGAACCGACCAAAATTGCATGTTTTGACCTAATTTGCGCATACAATTGAGTTGCTTCTGCTTCAATCCACTTGGAGAAATAGTCTGTCATTGCCAGCATGAATACTTTTCCTCCAGGATCCTTGGGCAGCTTACCCACAATATCCATGCCCCACTTTATGAATGGCCATGGGGATACTATAGGGTGCAGATGCTCGGCTGGTTGATGCAGAATATTGCCGTGCCTTTTGCAGGCATCGCACTTTTGTGAGAAGCTCATGGCGTCCTTCTTCACTGTAGGCCAATAGTAGCCAAATCTGAGAACCTTGGAGAAAAGTGCTCTGCCCCCAGTGTGGTTTCCACAATCTCCACTGTGGATGTCTTTAAGCACCTCGGGAGCTTCTGATTTCTCTAAGCACCTCAAGTAGACACCTGCAAGAGATTTTCTATATAATATGTTATCTAAGATAAAATAAGGTATTACCTTGGTGCGAAAAGCCCTAGGGTTTTCATTCTTAGGAATCTCCCCGTCTTTAAGGTACTTAATAATTAGATAGGTCCAGGATTCCCGGATATCCTTAGGATTTCCAACATCTGCTTCTTCATTGTCATCAACTGCATGATCTTCCTGTTGAGCTATTGCCGATGTGAGGATATATTGTAACACTCCAACTCGTGGCTCGTATAAATAAAACAAATGATGGGCGGAAAATAAATAAAAGTCGTGAACCGGGATTCGAAAACCACAACAAATGATGATCTAGTGGGCTGGAATCCTATTACAAATTCAATAAAAGTTGGATTAGCCACAAGATTCCATGAAAGGCCCAATAACTTGAAGAAAATCATAGCCCAACTTCCCCTTGAGCCCATCTGAGATTTTTTCCCTTTTTGTCTGCTACCAGCGACTTCAATAAGGATATTGTTGTAACATTTCTGATTTTTCGATTATCTGATTCGATCCATTTTGTAACCCAAAACCCTTGACTGATAATCGAATGAGAACCATGTTTAATCATGATGTTTTATACTTTATTTCATGGTGTTGAATTCATTATTATATTCGTTAATCGATTTGATATTCAATTTGTCACTATTTCGGATTTTACAGCAATACACCGATGATTACGTTTAACCGGGAATCAAAGCAATCCAAGCATGTACGCGACTTTTATGTGATACAAGTTAAGCATACAAGTGAATACATGTGAGGACGTGTGTAACCCTTGTGCCTAAACGATTATCCGAGCTGGAAATTTTAAATGAAAACTATTTAAAGATTTGAGAGTTTCAATTTAAGGCGGTACGCCTAGGATTGGGTAATCCCAGGCGGTACGCGACCCGTATGGTAAACGGGTCGGGTTGCGGAACCCATCGGATCCTCGCATACCCGCTACCTAAAAATCCGGGCGGTACGCCCCAAATGGGACATCTTGGGGCGGTACGCCTCGATTCCAGTTCGTTAAAAACTAGGAATTTGGCCTTTATAGCCATTACACACTTGTGATTCTCTGCATATCCGACCAGAAACTCCTCATTGCTGTCCCAGAGCTCTGCTGCCACCACTTTCTAGCCTTAGGAGCAATGTGGAAGGTGTGATCATCAAAGGTAAACTTTTCTAATCACCATTTCCATATCAAGGCTATATGAAATTGATGTAACCCTCACCTATTGCTTGGTTACTCATTAACTCAGTGGTGTGAGCATACTTGGGAGATGATTGAGGTGTGTAGAAACTGAATCCAAGAATAATCAAGGTAAGGATATCTTGATTTTGGGTTAAGGAAGTTAGTTAAGGTTTCTTTATGATCATACTCTCATAATATGATCATGGATCATACATGCAGCCCCAAATCTGTCCTTAAGAGCTTGATTGAAGACCTAAGGGAGCAAGGAAATCCGGAAGCTTGATTATACAAGGGAATCTCCACAAGGTACAATCCATCTATGCATGCATGTTGATTTTTCCTATAATTGGAAACATTTAATGAATGGATGAACAAACCCAGATTTGATCAGTGATTATAATGTGGAAATAAGTTATTGAGTCACAAGAATTCTGTCTTTAATAACATTTGTATGAAACGGGGTTCGAATTGATGAAACTTACCATAAATGGAAAGCTCGGGAAGTTGAGGTTATGTTTTAAAAAGGTATATAGACCACAAATGAACTGCTGAACAACCCCAATATGGTATACTACTGATTCCCCAAATGATTCTGGCCCAAAAACGACAATATGCAAAAATGGCACTAAAAGACAAAATAGTCAGGCCAGGCAGGGGCGTACCCCCCACCATCTCTGCATGCAGAGCGGTACGCCCAGGAATGCAAAACAGAAACCGGACCTTTAGAGTGCAGCGTACCACCCTGTTGTTGATCCTACTAAGCCGTACGCCCGAAACTGAAATCTGGAAATCAGACTACCATTTGACGCGTACCGCCCAGAAATGTAAATTTCCAGGCGGTACGCCTATGAAGGAAAATGACAGAATGTTTGGTCAATTTTAAGGTGAACCAAAAACTTAGCCGGTTGATCTGAAGACTGTAATTCATGGTACTTTGAACCTAAGATGGTTTATGGACATGTTAGCATTGTATATGACTTGTATATACATGATGGTTCCGATAGGTTGCTAGAAACCGAAGATAGGTTATTCTAGTGAATCTTGGATTGCAACCTTTACTGAACTCTGTTTCTGACTTCATTGTTGTGAGTCCTCTGACTTCCTTCATTAGTTAACTGTTTGAGATCACATGTTTGTTCTGATGTATCTGTTATATCTGTTATGCTTATCTTGTCGAACACTGTGAGTCAGAATGCCCTGTGTGGGTCATTAGAGACTTTCTGGTCATTAAGGTTGAGACCACTAGACATATAAGAGATTATAGCGGCCGATATAGTTGAACGATCCATATTCACCCGGATCCTCTAGTATTAAGTTACTAGGGGGAATATGTACTTATATGTTGAACTTAAAAACTACTCATAGAGGGCGTATGGCTACGCGCAACGTGCCCGTAGAGTATCTGAGTGTTGACCTTGGGTGCGGCATGATAAATTCATAATCTGTATGTGTTGAAAACTGTTAATGTGATGATGGTAGTTACGAATCACCAACAACGTATGTTGTTGACTTTGTGTGATTGACTTATGCTGCAGGTAAGCAAGTGTAGGTGTGGACCTAATCTGAATATGGACTTTCCGATGGTTGTTGTCACTATGAATAGGGCTCTGTATGATAAACAAATGACGTTTGTTTCCGAAGACCTGTTATGACTATGTTTCTTTGGTTATTATGTATCTTTCGTTTGTTCAGTCCTGGGTCATATCCGGTGGCTATCGATTCTATAGGTCGGCTAGGAGGTGCTTAGTGCATCCTCATTTAGAGTCGGCCTAGAGTTTCACTGTGAGGACTGGATGTCCGTTCTATATGTGTGTGTGTTGTTATTTAGTTGATGCCTCGGGAACTGATACGGACAACCGGTCCCACACCCTCCCCCGCACCTGGCAGGGGGCGGCGGAGGGGGGTGTGACAGATTGGTATCAGAGCCAAAGGTTCCAGCAAATTAGGCGTTCTTAGAGCCCCTAAGCTTGAACCTAGTTGGACCTCTAAGTATTGCATGAACCAATTTGTGATCTAGGCTTAAAATTTATATGTTAGAAGTAATCGAGGTTTAGTGTAAGGTCGGTAGAAGTTACAGCCTTGCAAACTGCCATTCCTACCCACAGGTGCACTAAGACTCGGTGAACCCTAACAGACACATTGATGCTAATGGTCTTCCTTGATAAGTGTTAACCTAAGTTAAAACTGGTATATTAGATTACTCATAGCATGATGTAAGGTCGGTGGTAATTGCAGAAAGTGCACGCTGTCATTGTTACCCACAGGTACCTCATGATATGACGAGTCTAATAGACACGTGGATACCGATGGTTACTTTATGTGTACACTAGTGAAAGCAATGGATGGAATTTAGCATGAA
This sequence comes from Deinandra increscens subsp. villosa, assembly GCA_039602395.1. Classification (NCBI taxonomy): domain Eukaryota; kingdom Viridiplantae; phylum Streptophyta; class Magnoliopsida; order Asterales; family Asteraceae; genus Deinandra; species Deinandra increscens. The sequence continues at coordinate 115,876,630 of JBCNJP010000027.1, read as the reverse complement.
ATAAGTTGAAGAAATTTTAGGAGTGCACGGAAATGTTTGTATAAATATATATATATATATATTCCATTGTATATTAAAATTACATTCACAGGTACCTCCGAGAAAGATGTGGAACTTTACAAAATCCGGCAGCAGGAACAGTGGAAGCAGCAAAAGTAGCAGGAACAAGAAAGATGAAGGTGGACCAAGTCAACCCGTACCACCGATGAGCCCTGACCTTTCAGGATACTTTACCTTGCTTACTCAAAAGAAGACTCCATCACCGGCGGCATCGACTACGGACGTACCAAAGCCTCCTAAGAAAAGAAGTACCAAACCAAGGATGTCGGTGCGTCCAAGCCACACCATTCACATTGCACCGTCGGAATGGAACGCTCGTGATGTAGGGATGGATCAAGAAGACCCAGAGGAGGAGCCTGAAGAAGATGCCGACGAGACCATTCCACAAGTAGTAATTACAGTGTCAGCAGGACACACGGTGAGCTACCACTCAGAACATCATTCCCAACATGTGTTTGCCTCCCCAGCCTATGCAGCAGATGTTGAAGAAGGACCCGAGGAATCGGTTCCTATGCAACAGGATCCCATGACAACTTTTTCTCAAATGGGAAATCTGGTGGATGTCCCAATACATGATCCTATTGCAGCCTTGGCAAACGACATCAGGGACCCGTACGTAGCAGCTATGATGCAGGGCCAGAGCAGTCAAGCAGTGTCTGAACGTTACAGCTTTCCCCAGTTGCTAAGGTCTAACAGCCAACCCCCATCTGCTTACCAACAGCCACCTGCGTATCACAAGAACTCATCTTTTCAGCAGCCACATGGGTTCCAACAGCCTATTATGTATCCGACTCCTATTCAGGAACTGTTAGAGCATATTCCTATGCTAACGTTGTGTCTCGTGTATTGTATCTAGTCAAGAGCTTCTGTGTGAGTTAGTTAGTCATCTGGCCGGATCACATGATCCACCGGACCAGTTGATACGGCGGACCAGATGGTCTGCTGGTGATCCGCTGGCTTATGACTAAGTAACTATAAATAGCTTGTTAGAGAGAGTGTTTAGTAGTTCTGTCATTTTCTATATCTCTTAACTGTGTGTAACTGAAGGTGTTTCTCTCTCTAGCTTGTAACCTCTTAGTGAATCAATAAAGCAAAGCTTTATTTACTTCTTGTTGTTATCCAATTACCGAATCATGCAGTAGTAAGATCGTATCGTGCTTTATCAAGTGGTATCAGAGCATTCCAGGTTGCTCTACTGCTGTGATTTGGTAAGTTTTCGAAATTCTAGAGAGAGAAAGTTTGGGTTTTCATTGTTTTTCATCAATTTTTCATAATTCTGAGTGATTCCGAGGATAAAAATGATTTCTGGATGTTCCTGGAGTGTTTTCGCATCATACTGATCCAGTTTCTAGCTTCAATTGTCGAAATCTGTGAAAATTAGACAATTTCAGCTTCGTTTGAATTTGATCCGCCGGATGAACAGTCTGATCCGCCGTTTGATCCGCCAGGCAATCTTCTTCAGTCTGATCCGCGACAGTTACAGCGTATCAGTATGATCCGCTGAAAATTTGATCCGCCGTACCAGTTTTGATCCGCCATACCAAAGTCTGATCCGCCGTATGAAAGTTGGTCTGCCGGACGAAATCTGATCCGGAATTTGGTCCGCTAGTACAAATCTGATCCGCCTGGCTAATTTGATCCGGAACTGGTCCGCTGGTAGTATTTTGATCTGCCAATTTGTGTTGGTCCGCTGGCAGAATAGTGACCTTCACTAAAACTGACGTAACTTGCAAACCGTTTGGAGTTACGGAACCCAATACCAGCCAAAACGTTCGTCTTTCAGAGATCTAGGACTTGTACCAGCCTACGGCCAGTACCGTCAAGTTTTGACCCCCAAAATCCGCTTGGAAGACCTTCGTTTTTGAGTTTAAAGTTTTAGAGTTTTTAGTTTTACATCAAAATGAGTGATTTCTATGCAATGACTGCTGCTCAAACTTTAATGCAAGCCATGTTGAACTATGATAATGAGATAGGAACAACTCAAAAGGTTCCTAAATTGCTAAGGCTTGAAGATTATCACAATTGGAGAAGTCGGTTTGAATCTTACATTTATTCGCAAGATATTGAAAGTTGGATTCCAATTGAGAAAGAATATGAATATCCGATGATAAGTCCAAACAAACCAAAGATGATTAGTAGCTTCGATGCTGATGAACGGAAATTGTTTGCTCGAGAAAAGAAAACATATAGTTATCTTACAATGGCCTTACCAAAAGAATTAATGCATCAATTTAAGCAATATACAACGGCTAAGGAATTGTGGGATGCTATTGAAGAGAGATGTACGGGTAATGATCAATACAAAAATACTCGAAAGAAAGTGTTGAAGAAAGAGTTTGATAACTTCGTGCACTGCGAGAATGAGAAAATTCCAGATTTGATTGCTCGGTTTTCACATTAGTGATGCTGGTTTAAGTGGAACTGAGTTAGAACAGCTGGATGATGATCAATTAACTGAATTAGATTTGCATTGGCAATTTGCAATGATGGTTGAAAAAGGAAGACGATTTATCAAGAAACATGGAAAGAATTCTTTTGTTCCAGGAAATAGAAAATTGGGTTTGGATAAATCTAAAGTAAAGTGTTACAATTGTTCCAAGGTTGGACATTTTGCTCGTGAGTGTTCTCAATCATCATCTGATAAGAGTAAATCTGATAAACCTGACGCAAAAGCTATGATGGTTCAAGCACAAGTAGATAAAGAATTTGATGAATGGTCAAAACAACTTGACAAATCACCTATTGCTTTGACTGCTATTCACAATACGTGTGCCGACTCAGACGAATGTTGTTATATCAATGGTCAACATGTGGCTTTAATGGCAAATATTGAAGTTGAATCAAGTGAGTATACATCTGAGATCACTACATCTGAAACAAGTGATTCCGAAGTTAGCGGGTATGAGTCAACTTGTGAATTTTGTGCTGAAAAGGATAGAAAAATTCGTGAATTGGTTCAAGAAAAGGAAGGTTTAATGGTTGAGAGAACTCTGAAAGAAACAGAACTAGAAAGTTTCAAGAAGACAGTTGAATATTCTGATGAGCTTTGCAAGGTAAATGAGAAATTATTAAATGAAAAGGATGAGTTGATGGAAGAAATTGTCAAGCTTAAGAGCAATATGGATGACATAGTTGCTCAAGATAAGGAACAACTTCTGAAGTTGAAAACTGAGAATGAGGAGTTGGTTAAAAGTACTGAAAAATGGGAGAGTGAAGCAAAAGATGCCATTAAAGATTTTGATGCTTTGTTTAGCAAATCCAAAACAAAATTGGATTCTCTTCAGCAGATGAATGATGATCTTCAGAAAGAGTTAGATGAAGTTAATGCAAAAGAAAGTGATCGTCAAAAGGAGCATTCCATCTTACTTGATAAAGTCACTACTTTGACACATGAAAATCAGTTGTTGAAACGAAATATTGAGATTCATGAAGGCCGTGTCAAGAAAATTACTCAAGAAGTGTGTGATGCTCATGATCAGATGCGACAGGAAAAGTTTTGATTTAATACAGCTTCAGAGCAATTGATTGAATCAGAAATAGCATTGGGTGAAGCTCAAAAGAAAATATCTGATCTGAATGTTGAAGTGTTGGATCTTAAGAGGCAGTTGAATAATTTGAAGAATTCACATTCGTTTACTAGTTACTTATGTAAAGATGAGAATTTCAAGAAGGTTTTTGGAAGCGAGGAATATAACCAGATTCCGCATCCAGTTATTGAATCTGATGTTCTTGCTGATATTCAAGGTTCTGGTATAACGGGTGATTATTCTGAATTTGTTGCAAAGAAGTCTGATTTGAAGAAGTCACAGATATCAAAGAAGACAGAAGAGAAAGAGAAAAATGTGGTTGGTGTATCTCCATTAAAATTTGTTTCTTGTGGGTTTATGGGAGATATGAGTGTTGGTTCTAACGATAAACATAGTGAGGAAGACAAGAAGAAAATGAGTGAAGAAACGGCTGCTGCTAAGTTGGTTGAAGCAAACAAATTGAAGGATATTAAAGCTTCTTTCAATCAGGTTGCTAAAGCAGGTCCTTCAAGTTCTTCGATTGATTTAACTAAGCTACCGGGTTACAAACGTTGTGGTTTGGGTAGTGATGGTCAGAAGGGTCCACAGAATATCAAGAAAAATATGCCCAAGAAAGATCTGAAAGTAAAGAAAGACACAAGCTTGGAACAAATTTATTATTTGGCTCAAGTCTTTATGTCTACAATGGAAAAGGGATTCGGTGGAAAGATCCAAAAGAAGGTTTCATCTACAAGTTCTTCTGGTGAACTTCAATCACTGAAAGTTTCATCTTCATCTGGATCAAATTCTACACCTCGAAGTCCTACTTCAAAATGGGTACATTCTAATCGATTTCAAATTTTTGATGATATTTCTGATAATTCTGAGCCCGTTGAGAGGTGTTCATCAGTTCAGGGCAAACCACAATCTAAACGATCTTATCGTTTGTGCTATCAATGTCGCCGCACGGGACATATGGCACAGGATTGTCCTGAAACTGGTAAAAGATCTTTTTCAAACAAATCTGCCACATTTATCGATGAATCAGGCAGAATTTTTACTGAGTCCACACCGTCTAACACTAAGTCTAATAAGAAACAATTTTTTAAATTCGATTCAAGTGTTGAAGGTTCATCACAGGATGATGTCTCAGTAAAAACAGAAAAGGTCAAAATGCAGTGGCGACCTAAGGTGGTCAGCAAAGCTGCAAATGATTCTGTGGAAGACACTGGTCGACCAGAAGCTGTGTGCTTCGGGTCATTTGAGTACTAATCTTTATAACCAGTGTGCAGGTATTCCTAGAAGACCCGTTGGTGATTGCGAAGTTGCTAATGGAGGAATATTTTGCGTTCTTAATTTAAATTGAATGCTTCATATTTCTAAACTAGAAGTTTTTCTGAAAGCTTAAACTGAACAGGTATCAGTATCGATTGGTCAATTTTCTTTCTTTTACATTTCGTATGTAGTTTAGGGAGAGAAATTGAAAAGCCAAAAATAGTGTCTTTGTGTTTTTGTTAAAATGAAAATCCAAAAATAGAGTTTTCATTTTAAGGGGGAGAAATTGGAAAATACAAAAACATCGAAAAACAGAAAAATACAAAAACATTAAAAAAAAAAATGAGAAATTGTATCCGACATGTTTGGGAAATGATGGTACATTGGCTTACATGTCTGACTCATGGATAAAATAGATGAAAAAGCCATAAGATCATTGTTTGATGTACTTGGTACGCTCGGCATTAAATCAGAAAGTATTCAGATGTGATAAACACTAAATACTAATGCTTGACCAAGTGGACAACATCTTGATGCATATCTCATGATATATCAAGAAAAGATATGTGAAAAAGAAAATGAGAAGTCACTGTGTATACATGTGTTCATTTTGCTAAGATTTAAACTTGTTTGATTTTCTTTATTTTGTCAAACGATCGGACTTTCTCTGCGTGTCGAAAGACCGACCTGATCGTTGTTCGTTTGACGTTCTGCTTTATTTTCTTTGGTGTTTCGTATAACTCATCGGACTTTCTCTGCGTGTACGGGAGTACCGACCTGATTGTTGTTGGGTTATACAATTTCAACTTGTTTTATTTTCTTATTTTGTTAAATCCGAGGCCTTATCTGCGTATCGAAAGATCGACCTTAAGGTAGACGATTTAACATTCTTATTTCTTTTTGCATGGAACACAGTTGACTGAATCATGAATACAATCATTATGTGATTAAATCACAAATGAAATCACAAAGTGTGATATAAAAAGCAAAAACATATCTGAGTATGTCTGATAGTGTGGGGTACACTGGTCAATGCAAGTCTAATCAATACAATAACATATCCAGATGGTATGAGTATGATTGTGCCTGAGTTTAGAATGGACAAATTATACCAGTCATCGACATGACTTATGTGCTGAAGTAATTGAAATTGACGTGTAGTTCAGCATGTTATGACCAATATGATCCCAAGTTGTGATCTTTCTCACAAAAGACAAAAATAGTGTGTGATTCAGTATTTCATTTATGTGTTGCATGTATGTTTCATATCTGAAAATTCAAAAAGATTTTAGATGTGTTTTGATATAAAGTTTCAAAAAGCCAAAAAGATTTTATTTCTTATTTGTTTTCGACCGATCGATACATGATACAAATTCAAAATTTCCAAACTATATCTTGGATTCTCAAAGAGAAGTTTTGCGCCAAGATTAATTTAACTTTCAAATGAAAAGGAAAGCCGCGTTTCTGTCTTCTGAAATTGCAGGTTATCTGAGTGAGACGACTCAAGCATGGTGAAAGGGGGAGTATATTATATCTTTCACAAGTGGATCTTGAAGTTCAAAGATGATTCAAGAGTGATCCAGCCATGCGAGCTCTAATTCTGACAAGATTTCAAGTTGAAGATCAGACGCAGAAATGTTGAAGATTGAAGACTGAAGTTTAGTTAGAATATAGATACACTACACGTTAAGGGGGAGTTTGTTAGAGCATATTCCTATGCTAACGTTGTGTCTCGTGTATTGTATCTAGTCAAGAGCTTCTGTGTGAGTTAGTTAGTCATCTGGCCGGATCACTATGCCACGGGTATGCCGTACTACCCACCACAGCCATCGTTTTATCCGCCAGAACCATATCAGTACTCGACTTCCCCACCGATGCAGCAGTCCTACATGCCTTTTCCGCCTTCTTCCTACCCATATACTCCATATGGACCCTATCAGGACCTACCAAGATCATCTTATTCAGGACCAGGTCCAGTCTTTGCCCCAACCCCGTATGCGGATAACTCAGGACCAAACTCTCCAGTAATTGAAGCCCTCAGAGAAGAAAACAAGGCTCTAACCAAAAGACTGGAGTTGAGAAACAATTGAAGAAGGAAAAGAAAATGGCGGAAGAAGCTAAGAAGGTGTCATCTCACATCAAACATCTCACATCATTTGGAAGACGCAAGGACTAGAAACAAGGAGAATAGCAGGAACTGTGATGGCTAAAATTTCGTGTGTTGTGTTCAATAAAGTAGTATGTTATGTATTGTGTGTCGTTTTGTGAAACTTCGTTTGAGTGTGGTTTGAATGTGTATGCTTTGTGTTGTAAGCGGTTGAACCGCTAGTCGACTGTGTTATTGTCATGTAATAAATGTTTGTTTGGTGTTATCTATAACATTTGGGTATTATAGTAATGATTAAGTCAGGATACATAGTGATTTTAGGAGGATTTGGTTCAATAGACCACCCCTAAGTACTTGTGTGTATGTGATTTCACTCTGATCATAGTCATAACATGGTAAAATATGTCGGTAACCACAAGATGGTGATCCGGAAAGCCCAAAGGAGTGCAACAACCCAATGTTTATAACGTTCCTTATGACACTAGATTGTGTAAAGGAATATAAACTCTGATTACAAATACCTGTCAACTAAGTCAAATGTATGTTAATCTGTCAATCTGGTATTGCTTTCAACAAAATGTCGAAAGCAGGAACGAGCAAAACTCCTCAAGATGATTATGATGAGGAAGATGATCGTGATGATCACTCCGTTCATAGTAAGGTGAGAGAACCTCTCACGTCTAAACAACTGAGACAAAGGGAGCAGGAAGAGAGACTCCAGGAGCTTATAACTCAGGGAATCTCTAAAGCGTTGCCCTCGTTGGTTGCTAAGGAGAAAAGGCAAGGAAAGACGCACGTGGATTCAGAAAGATCTAGCGAATCACCAAGAAGCAAAACTGCCATCCCCGGATCCAAAGGGTCTGCAAGGTCTCGATCACGAACAGTTGAGTCTCGAACTGACTCATCAGCTCACAGTAAGAGTAGGACTCGTCAGAGCCGCAGTCCTGATCATGAAGATCGTCCGAAAAGCTCCAGAAAAAGATCTAGGAGTAAAGAACGCAAGATAGAGAATGAAGAGAAAAGAGGATGTTCCTACAAGACCTATATGGCCTGTAAACCCAGTATATTCAGAGGAGATAAGGGAGCCACTGATGCCCTTAATTGGTTGGAGGAAACTGAAGCAGCTTTGGATATTAGTGATTGTGCTACCAATGATATGGTGAAATTTGCATCCCAATCCTTCAAGGGAGCAGCATTGAATTGGTGGAAAGTGGAGTTAAGTCGACTTGGGAAGAAGAATGCTTATCGCATGAGTTGGAAAGCTTTTCGCGCGATGGTCATGGAAAAGTTCATTCCAGAAAATGAAGCAGAGAGACTAGAGAATGAATTTATTAATCTAAGAATGAACGGAACTGATTACATGACCTACATCAATAAATTTAATGAGTTATTGAATCTGGTACCCCACATGGCAGAATCAGAAACATCCAAGGTCAGGAGGTTTGTATGGGGATTAAGCCCTGAAATAAGGGCAGACGTGAGATCTGCACGTCCTAGTACCTTGGCATCTGCTATAAGCTTGACGGGTACTCTGGCCGATGAATGGATCAGAACAGTTGGAATTAAAATGGATACTTCTGGAAACAAGAGAAAGTTCAGTGACAGAGGGCGGGATAATAGGAGAGGTAAATTTGGAAGAAATGACCAAGGAAGAAGAAATGGTGACAGGGATTTCAGGAGACCACCGGCAGATAATTGTAAAAATTGTGGAAAGGCGGGGCACACGCATCAGCAGTGCAGAGCACCAGTGGTCTGCTTCTACTGCAAGGAGAAAGGACATAGATGCCTCGAATGTCCGCAAAGGAAGAACGGAAAAGATGATAAGAATAAAGGCACTGGAACTTCGAAAGGTAAACCCCGACTCTATATCATGACAGCTGAAGAGGCACGTGTGAATGACGACGTGATCTCCGGTATGTTTTCTGTTAATAACATGTTTGTTAGAATTCTATTTGATTCTGGTGCCAATAGAAGTTTTATATCCTCTACATGTGTACCTAGACTAAAATGTACGACACATAAGTTGGATACACCCTATACTGTAGAAACTGCTAATGGCCAAAGGACTAGAATCTCCAAAGTAATTAGGGATTGCCGTTTAGAACATGAGAACACCTCTTTTGATCTAGAACTTCTTCCCATGAAATTAAGTGAATTCGACATCGTGCTCGGAATGGATTGGCTCACGCGACATCAGGCAAAGATTCGTTGTGCCGAAAAGGTGTTGGAATTGAAGTCTGCAGACGACAAGATTCACACAATCATTGGAGATAGGAAGACAAAACCAATGAGGATAATCTCCAGATTGAAAGCGGGAAAGTGTATTCGCAAAGGTGATCAAGCATATCTAGCAAATCTGGTAGAGACACCCTGAGAAAAGAAATTGGAAGAGGTACCCATAGTCTCGGAATATCCGGATATTTTCCCTGATGAACTACCTGGATTACTCCCAAAATGACAAGTGGAATTTCAAATCGAACTTGCACCTGGAACATCCCCGATAGCAAAAGCACCTTACCGACTTGCACCCTCAGAAATGCAAGAATTAAAGAATCAACTTCAGGAATTACTTGATAAAGGTTTCATTAGACCTAGCTTATCACCGTGGGGAGCACCGGTACTCTTTGTGAAGAAGAAGGATGGCACAATGCGAATGTAGCATCGATTACCGTGATCTCAATCGTGTAACCATTAAAAATAAATACCCTTTGCCTAGAATTGATGACTTGTTTGATCAATTGCAAGGGGCCAGTTACTTCTCTAAGATCGATTTGAGATCCGGATATCATCAAGTTAGAGTTCGCGAAGAAGACGTTCCGAGAACGGCATTCAGAACAAGATATGGCCATTATGAATTTACGGTTATTCCTTTTGGACTAACTAATGCGCCAGCAATATTCATGGATTTAATGAACCGGGTGTGCAAACCATACCTCGACAAGTTTGTGATTGTGTTTATCGATGACATCTTGATTACTCCCGCACTCGAGAAGAGCATGGTGAACATTTGAGGAAGATATTGGAACTATTACGATCTGAGAAACTTTATGAAAAGTTTTCTAAGTGTGACTTTTAGCTAAGAGAAGTGCAGTTTTTGGGTCACATCGTCAGCAAAGCCGGAATTCAAGTAGACCCAGCAAAAGTGGAAGCTATTGCTAAATGGGAGCAACCAAAGAGTCCTACTGAAATTCGACGTTTCTTAGGACTAGCAGGTTATTATCGAAGATTTATTTAGGATTTCTCGAAGATAGCCACACCATTGACTTCCCTTACCCAGAAGAATGTGAAGTTTGATTGGAAACCTAAGCATACAAATGCTTTTGAACTACTTAAACAAAAGTTGAGCTCTGCCCCTATACTCTCATTACCTAAGGGTACTGAAAACTTTGTGGTATACTGTGATGCCTCTACCAATGGACTCGGATGTGTTCTAATGCAAAAAGATAAAGTAATCGCGTACGCATCTAGACAACTTAAAAAGCATGAGAAGAATTACACCACTCACGATTTGGAGTTGGGAGCAATAGTCTTTGATCTTAAAATTTGGAGATACTACCTATATGGAGCCAAGTTTGTGGTATACTCTGATCATAAAAGTTTACAGCATTTGTTCAGTAAAAAAGAATTAAATATGCGATAACGACGCTGGATGGAGGTGCTGAGTGATTATGATTGCGAGATCAAATACCATCCAGGCAAGGCCAATGTAGTGGCAGATGCATTAAGCAGGAAAGAAAGAGTTAAGCCACTGAGAGTTCGAGCCTTGAGATTAGACGTAAGCGTGGATTTAATTGGAGAAATCATTGAAGCACAAAAGAAACAGATGGCTGACTCCAACGTCGAGCGGGATGAGATGATGACTGTTGTAAGAAAATTGACAAGAGAGGCGGATGGCATCCTTAGACTAGGCAAACGCATATGGGTGCCTAAGGAAGGAGGTCTACGTGATGTAATCCTTCGAGAAGCTCACAAGTCTAAATACATGCTCCATCCAGGAGGTGACAAAATGTACCAGAATTTGAGAGCGAATTATTGGTGGCCGGGAATGAAAAAGGCAATTGCTGCCTATGTCGAAAAATGCCCAACTTGCTTACAAGAGAAGGCTGAACATCAGAAACCTGCCGGTTGTCTTCAGAGAATAGAACTCCCCGAGTGGAAATGGGAAGAAATTACCATGGATTTCGTGACAAAGCTCCCAAAGACTAGAAGCGGAAATGATGCCATTTGGGTAGTCGTGGACCGTTTGACAAAATCTACTCACTTCTTACCAATGGCAGAAACTTATAATGGAAAGCAACTGTCAAAGCTATTTGTAAACGAGATCATATCGAAGCATGGAGTGCCAAAGTCCATAATCTCTGATAGAGATACTAGATTCACTTCTCATTTTTGGCAAAGCTTCCAAGAAGCAATGGGGACCAAATTAAAATTTAGTACAACCTATCATCCCCAGACTGATGGGCAAAGCGAGAGAACGATTCAAACGTTAGAGGATATGCTGAGAGCTTGTGTTATAGAATTTGGTGGTAGCTGGGATGATCATCTTCCACTAGCTGAATTTTCATACAATAATAGCTACCATACTAGCATTCAAATGGCACCGTTTGAAGCATTATATGGCAGGAAATGTCGAACAACAGTGTGTTGGTCTAAAGTAGGAGAAGGTTAACTTACAGGACCTGAGTTAGGGAGATCCGTAAAAGGCTTAAAACCGCTCAGGACCGACAAAAAAGCTACGCAGATCGACGTAGGAGACCACTTGAGTTTGCATAAGGAGACATGGTGATGTTGAAAATATCACCTTAGAAGGGTATAATTCGTTTTGGCAAAAGAGGAAAATTGAGTCCACGATATATTGGACCTTTCAAGATAATATCAAGAGTCGGAGAAGTGGCTTATCAGTTAGAATTACCTGAAGAGCTTAGCGGAGTCCACTACGTGTTTCACGTATCGAACCTACGGAAATGTATGGTAGATGAAGCTCTTACAGTTCCGTTAAAAGAAATCAAAATTGATAAAAAGCTGAACTACACAGAACAGCCCATTGAAATAATGGAACAGATCACAAAGAAGTTACGTAAGAAAAGGATTCCAATGGTGACAGTCAAGTGGGATGCTAGACGCGGTCCCGAATATACGTGGGAGTCCGAAGTAGATATGAGGAGAAAATACCCCCAACTATTCAATTAGTGCCTAACGAATTCCGGGACGGAATTCCTTTAAGGGGGAGAGAATGTAACCCTTGTGCCTAAACGATTATCCGAGCTGGAAATTTTAAATGAAAAATATTCAAAAATTTCAGAGTTTCAATTTAAGGCGGTACGCCTAGGATTGGGTAATCCCAGGCGGTACGCGACCCGTATGGTAAACAGGTCAGGTTGCGGCACCCATCGGATCCTCGCATACCCGCTACCTAAAAATTCGGGCGGTACGCCCCAAATGGGACATCTTGGGGCGGTACGCCTCGATTCCAGTTCGTTAAAAACTAGGAATTTGGCCTTTATATCCATTACACACTTGTGATTCTCTGCATATCCGACCAGAAACTCCTCATTGCTGTCCCAGAGCTCTGCTGCCACCACTTTCTAGCCTTAGGAGCATTGTGGAAGGTGTGATCATCAAAGGTAAACTTTTCTAATCACCATTTCCATATCAAGGCTATATGAAATTGATGTAACCCTCACCTATTGCTTGGTTACTCATTAACTCAGTGGTGTGAGCATACTTGGGAGATGATTGAGGTGTGTAGAAACTGAATCCAAGAATAATCAAGGTAAGGATATCTTGATTTTGGGTTAAGGAAGTTATTTAAGGTTTCTTTATGATCATACTCTCATTATGTGATCATGGATCATACATGCAGCCACTGTCCTTAAGAGCTTGATTGAAGACCTAAGGGAGCAAGGAAATCCGGAAGCTTGATTGTACAAGGGAATCTCCACAAGGTACAATCCATCTATGCATGCATGTTGATTTTTCCTATAATTGGAAACATTTAATGAATGGATGAACAAACCCAGATTTGATCAGTGATTATAATGTGGAAATAAGTTATTGAGTCACAAGAATTCTGTCTTTAATAACATTTGTATGAAACGGGGTTCGAATTGATGAAACTTACCATAAATAGAAAGCTCGGGAAGTTGAGGTTATGTTTTAAAAAGGTATATAGACCACAAATGAACTGCTGAACAACCCCAATATGGTATACTACTGATTCCCCAAATGATTCTGGCCCAAAAACGACAATATGCAAAAATGGCACTAAAAGACAAAATAGTCGGGCCACGCAGGGGCGTACCGCCCACCATCTCTGCATGCAGAGCGGTATGCCCAGGAATGCAAAACAGAAACCGGACCTTTAGAGTGCAGCGTACCGCCCTGTTGTTGATCCTACTAAGCGGTACGCCTGAAACTGAAATCTGGAAATCAGACTACCATTTGACGCGTACCGCCCAGAAATGTAAATTTCCAGGCGGTACGCCTATGAAGGAAAATGACAGAATGTTTGGTCAATTTTAAGGTGAACCAAAAACTTAGCCGGTTGATCTGAAGACTGTAATTCATGGTACTTTGAACCTAAGATGGTTTATGGACATGTTAGCATTGTATATGACTTGTATATACATGATGGTTCCGATAGGTTGCTAGAAACCGAAGATAGGATATTCTAGTGAATCTTGGATTGCAACCTTTACTGAACTCTGTTTCCGACTTCATTGCTGTGAGTCCTCTGACTTCCTTCATTAGTTAACTGTTTGAGATCACATGTTTGTTCTTATGTATCTGTTATATCTGTTATGTTTATCTTGTCGAACACTGTGAGTCAGAATGCCCTGTGTGGGTCATTAGAGACTTTCTGGTCATTAAGGTTGAGACCACTAGACATATAAGGGACTATAGAGGCCGATATAGTTGAACGATCCATATTCACCCGGATCCTCTAGTATTAAGTTACTAGGGGGAATATGTACTTATATGTTGAACTTAAAAACTACTCATGAGGGCGTATGGCTACGCGCAACGTGCCCATAGAGTATCTGAGTGTTGACCTTGGGTGCGGCATGATAAATTCATAATCTGTATGTGTTGAAAACTGTTAATGTGATGATGGTAGTTACTACTCACCAACAACGTATGTTGTTGACTTTGTGTGATTGACTTATGTTGCAAGTAAGCAAGTGTAGGTGTGGACCTAATCTGAATATGGACTTTCCGATGGTTGTTGTCACTATGATTAGGGCTCTGTATGATAAACAAATGACGTTTGTTTCCGAAGACCTGTTATGACTATGTTTGTTTCGTTATTATGTATCTTTCATTTGTTCAGTCCTGGGTCATATCCGGTGGCTATCGATTCTATAGGTCGGCTAGGAGGTGCTTAGTGCATCCTCATTTAGAGTCGGCCTAGAGTTTCACTGTGAGGACTGGATGTCCGTTCTATATGTGTGTGTGTTGTTATTTAGTTGGTGCCTCGGGAACTGATACGGACGGCCGGTCCCAAACCCTCCCCCGCACCTGGCAGGGGGCGGCGGAGGGGGGTGTGACAACGTGCGGGATTTGAGGTTTAAAACGAAAACGGTGAACGCTCGGTAAATCCCGTGCGATTTCGATTTTAACCGGGAGATCACGTTTTTGAGTATCGTATATCAGATTTGTCATATTTATGAGTCTTATGGTCACTTATGATCACACATGATGTCCTGAGTCATCACACACTTAATCGAGTCACAAATCGTAGGTGAATTGCTTAAAAGTGATACGTATGGCAAAACCAACCAAAATTGCATATTTTGACCTAATTTGTGAATACATTAGCATTACGGGACATGTTTGTTATCATTTTGAGTGGATTTAATGTAATGAACATGATGGGACCATTAATTGGGTGATTTGGGAGAAAACGGGACTCGAAAACATCAAAAAACGAAGAATCGAGCACCAGAATCGAGAAATCGATAATTAAGAACCGGACTGCCACTTTGGGGCAGTTGATATGTTCGGAACGGTACCTAAAAATAACTACTTTAACCTAGAACTAACCTAGACCTAGACACATCTAATTTTACCGAAACTACCTAAACTAGACCGAACCCTAAGGCAAGTGTACCTGTCGGATTTTAGTTAAGCTAAGGCAAGACCGAGAATATCGAACCCTAGAGACACTCTATGGACAAATATAACCTAGGACCTAAGAATGGAAACACTGAGTAATTTGGATTTGGGTTTTTTGGTTTTGGAATTTAATTAACTAACTTAACTAACAACTACCAAACAAAGACAGGAAAACCTTGGGAAAATCAGAATAGAGAAAAGTATCAACTAGACCCGAAATCCTACTTAATACCTACAACTTCACACAGTTTTGACCGATCTGATGGTGACTAGTTCGCCTTTTAAGTCCTTCCTAGTTAACACTTCTAACGCCCGAACAGGAGTTCACCTTTTGAGTACGTCCTACGTTAACTAAACCTAACCACCCTCGAACCTAATCTCAGGCACCCTAGGCTAGCAGGAGCTACCAATAACTACCATGAATTACACAGAATAACAAGTTGACCAATTTCCTAGGACAGTTCCTTTTGAGACAATGTAACCCTAGTTCTTTAACCAACCCAATTACCCGACAATTCTTTACCTTTTGAGTCTCAGAAGAGGCAACACATTGCAAACAAATTATCAATCAACAATCAATGCAACAGTTCAAGAAAACCCTAAGCTACTCTTTAGCAATTAACCCTAAAGTTAACTACTTTAGATAATCTACCTAAACCGAAAGACATTCGCGGGTAAATCATGCATCAACAATCAACTAACAATCTGCTCTCAACACACATAAGCATCAACCATGGCAATTACTGGAATTTAATAAAAGCGTAACATCAATCAATCAATCAAAACCGAGTAAAATCATAAATACTAAGAATTCATCCAATTAGGTCTAGGCAATACAAATTACTTAGCTGACAATCATGTCAATGTGTGAAACAATAATAAAAATCAGGTCTTTGACAGAAAACATGGTTAAGTCTAAGAAACAACAAGAATTGAGAAGAAAACCCGGTAAACCGATGATGATTCGTGTTGAAGAATTGATCCACCGATGCTTCCTCCTTAGTCCCTAGCGTTCTCTGCTCTCAATTTCGCCCAAAATCGCCTATGAGTTCGTCTGGAAGTCGTAGAATGCCGAATACAAACCCTAAGATCGAATTTATATCGAACTGGCTAAGTTTGCGGAAAAACACCCTCCAAGCGTATCGCTTGGAGGTCTAGAAGTGGCAGGCGATATGCCTAGGCCCTATGTACGACAAAATAGTTGGTCAAACCGACTTAAGGCTCCCGTTGACCTTTCTGGCTCCACGCATATCGCGTGACAATGGTGAGGTCCCAGGAGATACGCCTGGGATAAAATTTCAGTCTCTTCTCTTCTTTTCTTCTTCTAACTTCTTACTTTCTCTCGGGCCACGAGACTTTATTAGAAACCTACAAAAACATATAAAACACATAAATAAAGACTCAAGGACCCAACTTAAACAAAAACAACTAAAACTAATAAAAACTGACTCAAATTGACTCAAATATATACATAAAAGACATTGGAAATGAGATGTGTTTGCAACACATCAAGCATCCCCACACTGACTCTTTTTTCGTCCTCGAAAAATACTACAATGGAATCATAACCAGGACTTTGATCTCTAACAACTCACAATTTCCAATTTCATAATTTACATAGCTTACTTACACCCCGGTAGCGATTATCGATATTTTGATCCGACTAAACCCAGCCACCGACCTTTGAGCCCCCAAGGTGTTTATGATTTACCGAATATATTTCAGTCTGCCTATGTGTCCCACTCTAGAAAGATCAAGTTCAACCTAATCCCGAATCATATTCAGTCCAAGTAAAGGTTAATAATATTTAAGTTTTAGATTTTCACCACCCCCCTTAAGTCAGATACAAAGATGTCCAAAGAATGATGGAATTGGATGGAATGTGAATTTTTGAGCATTTATTCTATAATCTACTATATTTCTTCTTTTTCCTTTTTTCTATTTTTTCTCATTTTTTTTTCTTTTTCAGTAATTGGTTAATTTTAACTAAGGTTACCAACGGACATCATCAGAAGGATTCTTTTCGAGATGTTATCCCCAAAATCATACGTGAGTATTTTGCCCGCGAGATCCAGAACATCATCAGAAGCACTCACCACGGGATACTATCCTTAGTTTGTACATGAGTATTTTGTCCCTTCACTCTAAAAGTATTAACCACTTTATTACCTACTATGCCCATGATGGAAAAATGGGGCACCACCGCATTGGTGTGCCAATTTATTCTAAGGACATAGAAGTATCTAACCTAAAGTGGTCTCTTTCCTCCTAATCATCAGTTTCAGTATTCCTATCACTCCTAAAATGGGAACCCACTAACAGACTGATTAATTACATATTTATACAAAAAATAAACACAATGGGATATTTAATCCTTACTAAGTCAGCTGGGCCTACCAATACATCACTAACCGGCAATGCTTTCAACTTTTAATTATATTTAACAATTAAGCACAAAATTAGACAACCAAATCCTGATTGTACTATCATTTCCGATTTAATTTGCAGCCAGAATCTCAGACATTTTTGAAAAAAATTTTAAAATTTGTTTGGAATTTTTTTATTATTTTTCTAAAATGTTATATAAACTAAATTAAAACACACTAAAATAAAAATAAAGACGAAACACTAAAATAAAAAAACAAAGACGAAAGTCTTCCCATCTCCACACTTGAACCACACATTACCCTCAATGTGGAATGAAAATAAAACAAATCAGAAATAAAAATAAACACACGAACAATAAAAATGCAAACGAAAAATTAAAAAGAAAAATAAAGCAGAACGGACTCCCCTGATTATTTATTTGAATGAATGGGAAGCGAGCTCGTAACCGCAGGTCCTTCACTGAAGTATATCCAAATCCTATGCGCGAATATCATTGGACCTGTACGGCACAAAACTAATGACTCGACTCGACCAGAACGTTAGTACGAATACAAAAAAAAATCACAAAAATATAAACCAAGGACGAAGTAAAATAAAATGAAAAATTAAGTTGAAATGGTGTTTACCTGGAAACGCGAGAACTCCCCAACCAAAGATTATAAATTGAAAATTTGAAACCTTACATGGTCGCCAACCCCCTCGCGTATCGCGAGGGGTCCTGCCCAAATCTCGCGTACCGCGAGGCTCCAAAGAAAACTGCGAGTCAAGACCCTCCAGGCGTATCGCCTACGCCTTCCATCCTTCCAGGTGATACGCTTGGAACTAGATTTTCAGAGAATTTGTGAACTTTTTGCCTTGAAATTTTTCTATCTCTTTTTTTTTCTTTCTTTCCTCCAGGTCTCATGGTCGAAATTTCCAGCCAAACCTGTACCTTAGACCTGCAAATCGCACCTGGAATTCACCATCTCACTTTTCCACATCGTGAGTCTCCCGAATCACCTGCAAACACCAAAAAACACAAACCGAAAAGATGCAAAATGCACAGAAAACAAAAATTGCAGAAAACTGAAAACATAACTACAAAATATACAACCCGGGCACTTAAACATTTAGCACAAAACATAGAAGCAACCTCCCAAACCATCCGGAGGCTTCGATTTCACATCTTTACCCGCAAAACTACCGGTTTGCAACCAGTTTCTATCTATCCAACCACCAACTAACTTCCTCACCCATAAAGCAACCAACGTTAGTAACTCCAACATCATTTTAACCTTCCAATGCTTATAACGACCCGATAGAAACTTAATTCCTCCTAGAAAATCCAAAGCCAGGTCACTTTCACTAACAACCACCACTAATCTCCCCACACTTGGCCTAAACTCTATATCATTACTCAAAACACCTAGATCACCAAGTGTGGCCTTTCTAACTACCTCTTCAACTACCAGTTCACTATCTTTGACTGAAAACACAGTTAAGTCTAGAAACGGCAAGAATTAAGAAGAAAACCCGGTAAACCGATGATGATTCGTATTGAAGAATTGATCCACCGATGCTTCCAACCCTCCGGGTTCTCCTAATGGGTCGACTAACACCTCATCAACTAACTCAACTAACCCAGAGTCCTCCCCACACTTATTCTCTACCACAACCTCATCCTTAACTTCTTCAACCACTTCTTCACTCTCTACCTCACCGGATTTCACTAATGGGTCAAAAATTTCATTCTTATCAACTAATTCAACTAACCCCCCGGTGTTCTCCCCACATTCATTCTCTTCAACCTCTTCATCCACTAACCGATTACCTACCACCACCAAGTCTATGAATGACATCAAAGTTCCTATCAAGCACACCGATTTGGTGCCACTATCCTCATGTCTACCTACCTTAAACATGACACTCTCATTATCAACCCTTAAAATTATGGTACCCTCAAAACATCCACTAAAGCACGTGCGGTCCTAAGAAAGGGCCTAGCTAGAATTAAAGGGCAGCTTGCATCATATGCACTGTCAACTACCACAAAGTCTACAGGGAACAAAAATCTATCAACTTTCACAAGTACATTTTCCATTATACCTTTGGGTCTAACAATGGATTTGTCCGCTAAAGATATGTTCATGCAAGTAGGTGCTAACTCTCCTAATCCTAAGTGCTCAAAAACAGAAAAAGGCATAACATTTATCGAGGCACCTAGATCAGCTAAAGCCCGTGTAACAGAAGAATCATCAAAAGTGCAGGGAATAGTAAAAATCCCCGGATCATTTAATTTCTTGGGTTATTTATTCTAAAATACGGCCGAACAATTTGCATCGAGGGTTATATCAGATACAGCTTCCAGTTTCTTTTTATTACTTAACATGTCTTTCAAAAATGTTGCATACTTAGGCATTTTATTTATAACTTCAGTAAATGGTAATGTGATCCTAAGTTGCCTAAGAATATCGAGAAACTGACCGTACTCTTGTGCATTCTTCTGTTGAATTAGACGTTCAGGATACGACACACACTTCAAATCTTTTACTGTAATCGGCTGGCTCGCGAACCAGACTCTCTTATTCTCTTTCGCCGCCTCCACTTCAGCGGCTTCTCTCCAGCCGGCGGTTTCTTCACTACGTCAGCCTCAATGTTTGGTGCGGTACTTGCTGGCGTCACGCTCGGATGCACCCTCCCGTCAGGCGTCTGTACCTCGATCTCCTCATTGACCGACTCCTCCTCAACTACCGCCGGTGATGGACTCTGAACAACTCTCCCGCTCCTAGTGGTACTGGCATTGATATTTGCGTTGGGGTTTTTGTACGTGCTACCAGAAAATTGACCCCCCGCGGGAATTCAGCTCCTTGAGCTATTTCGCAATGTCGCCCATCGAACGCTGTAAATCCAAGAAAGAAGCTTGCTGATTCCTTAATAACGTGTAATGCTCCATAAGCTTCTTCTGGGTAGCCTCATCTCGCGTCACTATCTGCTGCAGGATCTGGGTCTGGTTGGCTATAAGCTCCCTCACCTCCTGAAAACTAGACCCGTCATCTCCTCCACCATAGTTATTCCTCGGTGGAAAACCAGGTGGGTTTCCTCCCTCTCGCCATCCTGAATTCTGGCCATTCCTCTACCTGGACTGGAAAGAATTGCCGAACTGGTTTCGGTTTCCAATATAGTCGACTTGCTCAACGGGAGCAAGCGGTCAGTCTCGGGTATCGTGAGTGCCTCTACACAGCTCACATTTGGCTTTGATATGGAGTTTGATTTCTTCTAAAGCCCTATAGATGTTCTCTAACTCCTTTGGCGTCATGGTCTCTGAGCCAATGTGACTGACACTCCGGGTAGATGCAGATTGTAAGGATCGAAATAACCCAATACACGATATCACGATCTCTAGTGAGTTTGCGGAATCCAAACACTAGAGTGATTCAAGATTAAACGAGAATTATACTGAAAAGCAATAATAATATAAATAAGAACACAAACAGATTGAGAAGAAACACTTTACTATTGATCTTGATTGCTTACACTTGTCGAAATTCTCAGGGAGAATTTCGTGAACATAGAAATCGCAAAACACCTTAAGAGCAACCAACCCTAATTACAAAATCAAGCTATCTATATATAGAGTGAGCTATGCTTGATAAACAAGTCTTAGAAATCGGTTTGTAAGCCCCAAAAATACGCAACCCATAAGCCCATCAACCCATTTACACATGAACTAGCCCAACAGTAATTCTAATGCAAAAGCTTTATAAAATTCTAGGCTCTACAATCTTCCCCTAGGCTTTAGCACTAGACCGTCTTCACATTCTGAACTTCTTTGACAGATTCACCGTTGTTGGATCATACCACAGCTCCTTTGCCACGATCTTAGCTACAGCTCGAGTATAACACTTGGCATATTCTTCAGTATCTTGATTACACTCAATTTGATGCTTGGCAAGCACTATTATGTCCTTCTTATGAAACCTCATCAAATCATGAACTTCCATGACATCAATTTTCTTTGATTTGCAGAGAATTTTGGCTTCACCAGAGTAATCACTATATGCCCAAGTTTGAAAATCATGCAAGCAATCTTTAGGATGTCTCATCGGCAGAGGTATTGTCTTCGTCATTTCTGTTGGTGGATACATAACATTTGTAAACTTCTTTGCTGGTACACTCTCCTTTCCTGGGATACTTTTCTTCCCATCCCATTTGAACACACCTCTGTACTTCTTCACATAGGATTTCTGGTGAGGAAAATCTTCAAATCTCTTGTTGCTTCGCACTGCATTTTCTAGTTTCTTGTAAAAATACTTAGCTTGCTCATTGTTTGATGGATTTGAGAACGATGCCTGGTAAAGCATTGTCAGATCTACATTTGTCCAGGAGTAAAATTGGGTCCAGCTCTTGTAGTACTCTAATGGATATTGACCCTTTCTCCGCACAACAAACATATTTTTCTCTCCATCAAACATCCAGGCTTTAATATCAGCATTGAATCCCTGTTTATCATGATAATGTTCTCCCAGCTGGATTAGATACCTTTCAGGGGGATAAGCAAATGTCTGAGCTTCCCAAACTCCGTCAAACTCAGAAGCTGGTACTGTCATATAATCTCTATCCCTGGTATCTTTATCTTCAGTGGAGGCTTCGGGTAATACAGTTTGAGTTTCCTCAGGGATATCTGCTTCAAAGTCAAATGCTGGTGATTGTGAGGAATCACCTGCACCTGAACTTCCTTCTGTGTTACCTGGATCACCCTTATCACCTTGACTAGGGTTTGACCTGCTTGATCTATCTGAGTTAAGCTGCCTGATCAGCTTATGAAGATCTCTGAATTGTCTGGTAAACACTCGGTTTGTCTTCTTCTGATTCTCCAACTCAGTGTTGTGGATCTTCTGAATATCAATCAAGTCTCCAATCACCTCACTTTGAGCTGCATTTTGGGCTTTCAAACCTTCGATTAATTTCTTCTCTAAGTTCCTTTTCCAGTCTATATTCGGGGGTTTCCACCGCTTACCCTTTTTCTTGGGTTGTGGGTTGAGAAGATGATTGACCAGCACTAGTACTAGTGACTGGTGGCACACGAGAATCTAATCTTCTTCTTCTTGAGTCACTAGGGCCTTCTCTATGGTGTTGTGTAGCAATCGGCTCAGTCTCAATCACTTCTTTAGTAACAGAAGCACTGAGGGGAGGATCCTCTGTGGCTTTCCGTTTTCTAATCAGTGGCGTCTCAGCAGTTTCAGTCTCAACTTCCTCAAGATTGATGTCATCAAGATATGTGTCATAATTGATACTATCTTCACCTTCAAAATTTAGTGCACCAAGCTGCACATCTTCCAAATCAAAATCTTCCCAATCTGAACTATCTGTGAGTTCAGTAACAGGCTTCTTAGAGGCAGGCACATTGTGTTCTTCATCAAACGACTGCATTTCTGTGCACAGGAACCTCTTCTCTTGCTATCTCAGCAAATTCACCAAACTTGTCACCAAACGGTACCTTATCAGTCAGTTTCTTCTTTGGATTAGTCATCAGGAAAACCTCAATGCCCATAGGTTTTGTATCATGAGTGTCATTGGTCTTCCTTAAAACTGGATATCTAGAGTCCAGAGCTAACTGGATAAACCTTGGAACGGCTGCAAACTTTTTATCTCTAGTCACTACAGCCTTCATATCATCAAATATCAACCTGGACCAGTTGAATCGAACTCAAGCATGGGTGTGCACTTGGTTCAGTTGATCAGTCGAGCTCTTCTTGGCAATCACGCACTTTTGCAGGTAATGGGCCAGCATTCTCGAATATGGTGGAAGGAGAGCCTTCATAGTGGGAGGAGATACTGTGTGGTAACCCATTTCCTTCAGACATTGAGAGACCATTTCTTTATCCAGAGTGATTGGATCTTCAATAACATCTTTAAGCCTGAGAGCTTGTCTGAAATTCTCCTCAGTCAACACCACTTCAGTTGCTTGTATCTTGGCCAGAATCTGCTTTCCATCATCAGATACGTATGCTGTCTTCCAAAATTCTTGTTGCATACGTTTGCAGATAACAGGGTTTGCTGTAAGTGCATAGTGTAGACAGCACTTCTTCAGTCCTGCTATCATTGACTGGTACTTCTCACGATACTCCGCAGGTGGATCCAGCAAGTATGCTACCATGTTGTGGTCTTTAATAAACTCCAAGTCCCTGCACTCACAAACACAGATAAACATCCAAAACAACCAAGAGTTCATTAGTTTTACGGATTTCTCGAAAAACAGACAGCATAACGGCTTAAAATTAACTGAAAAACCATTGAAAACATCATCTGATGCCACCCGTTCTAAATGAATGAGCTTGTGGTCATAGCAATCCCGAATGAAGTGCATTTTTATATCAATGTGTTTGGTTTTGGAGTGCTGCACGGGATTTTTCACAATTTGCAATGCAACATTATTATCACAAAAAAGGGAGTATCGAAGAAATTCAAACCGTAATCTCCCAGCTGATGCTGCAACCATACCACCTGTGAACAACAAGCAGATGCAGCCACATATTCTGCTTCGGCAGTCGACTAGGACACCGTGTGCTGCTTCTTGCTCTGCCAGGATACCAACCTGTCACCTAAAAATTGAGCTCCAGCAGATGTGGATTTCCTGTCAAGCTCATTGCCGCCATAATCACTGTCAGTGAAAGCATACAGATTAAATCCTGACTCTTTAGGGTACCAGAGGCCTAGACGAGGCCGACCCTTCAAATATTTAAAAATGCGTTTAACAGCAGAGAGATGAGAGAGTTTAGGATTAGCCTGATAGCGTGCACATTGGCACACAGCTAGCATGATATCTGGACGGCTGGCGGTTAAGTACATCAAAGACCCAATCATAGACCGGTACATGTGTTCGCTCACCGGTTGACCGTCTGGATCCCTGGTAATTGCTGGTCTGGCCGCCATAGGTGTGGAGACAGGCTTTGCATCCATCATTTTGTATTTTTCCAAAATTTCTGTGACATATTTGGCCTGATGGATAAGTATCCCATTGTCACTTTGCTTTACCTGTAGGGCAAGGAAAAACTCCATCTCACCCATCTGACTCATCTCAAACTTTGTCCGCATTACCTTCTCAAACTCTTTGCACAAGTCTTCATTGGTAGAACCGAAGATAATGTCATCAACATATACTTGCACCATGATTATGTCATTCCCAACCTCCTTCCTGAAAAGTGTCTGATCCACTATGCCTCTTGTGTACCCGTGTGCTAGAAGATGATCAGTCAGAGTCTTGTACCAAGACCAAGGGGCCTGGTGTAAGCCATACAAAGGCCTTGTCTAGCTTGTACACATGATACGGGTGTTCCTCATCAATAAAGCCAGGAGGTTGAGTGACATATACTTCTTCATCCATTTCAGCATATAAAAAGGCTGTTTTCACGTCCAACTGGTAGACCGTGAAGTTCATGTAGGATGCATAGGCTAAGAAGACTCTTATTGCCTCTAAACGGGCAACCGGTGCATACACTTCATCATAATCCACTCCTTGAATTTGTTTGTGGCCCTGAACCACCAACCTGGCCTTATTTCTGACAATGATGCCGTTGTCATCCTTTTTATTCTTATAAAGCCACCGAGTAGTGATGACCTTTTTGTCAGCAGGCCTTTCTACTAACCTCCAAACTTGAAGCCGGGAGAATTGATTCAGTTCTTCATGCATGGCCTCCACCCAACTAGGATCTGTCAAGGCCATAGTAATGTTGGGGGGCTCAATCTGTGAGATGAAGCAGGAGTACATACAGTGATTGATGTCTCCTGACTGGCTTCCTATGACCACCCTGGATGCTAACGGACCAATGATGTTGTCCAAGGGGTGGTATTTATGAATTCTGGTCTCCGCAATGGCCTGAACGGGAATTTCAGGAGGTAAATTTGGTTGATCGGGTTCATCGTCTTTTTCAGCTGCACCTTCTATATCAGCTCCCTGTGTTTGATTATCCACAGGATCAACAGTCTCCTGCACTGGTGTGGTATCTGTATCAGGAGCATTGATTGGAGCCTTGGTGATGGAGTGTGATACAGACGGTCCTGAAACCGTATCTTCATAAAGTTCTTCAGCTATGACAAGTTCCAAACCCAATGGACTGAAGAATTGATTATAGTCAAAAGCTTAAGGAGGACCCACTCCACCATCAGATGGATTTTCTTCTAGCCAATCCACATTGGTGGACTCCATCACAATCCCGGTAGTTTTGTTGAAAACCCTGTAAGCTGAGCTGGCAGAGTAACCTACAAAATAACATTCATCAGACTTAGCAGCAAATCCAGGAACATCAGTATTTACTAAAACGGTGCATAGGTACCCAAAAGCCCGAAGGTGTCTAATTCTGGGCTTATCATTGTAAAGCAGCTCATATGGGGTTTTCTGCTGCCGCTTATTGATGAGCACCCGATTCTGGACATAACATGTAGTGTTAACTGCTCCTGCCCAAAACATGGTTGGTAGCTTTGAATCACACAACATAGTGCGAGCAACTTCAATTAAGGTCCTGTTCCGACGTTCTGCGACGCCATTCTGCTGAGGGGTGTGGGGGGCACTGTATTGATGTTCAATGCCCTTGTCAGCACATAAATTATCAATTGTTTGATTCTTAAACTCCGTCCCATTGTCACTTCTGATGGCCTTCACTTGCAGCTTTAATTTGTATTCGATGAGCTTGATGAAAGCGATCAGTATACCTGCAACATCACTTTTCTTTGACAAGAAAAACACCCAAGTGAAACGGGAAAAATCATCAGTAATAACTAAACAAAATGCACATCGGTTATGGCTTAACATACTGACTGGACCAAATAGGTCCATGTGAAGCAGCTCCAGTGCTGACGAAATTCTGTTGAAGACCTTCGGTTTGTGTGGGCGTTTATGCTGCTTCCCCTTAGCACAAGCCACACATTTCTCCTTGAGCACACATTCTTTGATTGGGAGGTCTTTAACAAGCCCTCCTCTAGCAAGTCGATTCAGGTTCTTCAGATTCATGTGCCCCAACCTTCTGTGCCACAACATAGGAGTTACCATATCTGGGTGTTCTCATTAACACCCAATCATCAGGGATGGAGTATCCAGGTTTAAGAATGAGACACTCTTTATTGTTGAATAGAACTGGATACTCCCGATCACATATCTGTGAAACACTTAACAAACTGTGTTTTAACTGCTCCACATAATTGACATCGTGGAAGCTGAGACAACCGTTGCGTACTGTGCCTTTCTGACTGATATAACCTCCAACTCCTCCGGCGAATGACACATATCCTCCATCAAATTTCTCTAAATCTTGCAGTAGGGATATGTCGCCCGTCATATGCCTGGAACAACCACTGTCAACGTACCATAGGTTACTGACAGTCCTCCTTGGCTGTTCCTGCATTCAAAGGAGATCAATTAGATTTTGGTACCCAGGCCTTAATTGGTCTGGGTGAGACTGGTCTGTCCTTGTTTGGAATGAGAATGTCTTTTATGTTGACATCTCGGGAATGATTTTCCTTGCCAAGCCACTGTCGATTATTTTTACTTACTTTAGAATTTTAAACCTCTTGAAAAGACATGGAGTGTTTTTTGTACACTCTAGTAGGCTTGAAGGACAAATTCACAACTTTTGGGACATTCCACACATCATCATCCCACTGATTGGTTGACTTTGTGATTCCTTCAGGTTTTGAGTAAAATGGTGTTTTTGAAAACCTTTTGAAAACAGGTTGAGGATCGACTGGTGATTTTGAAAAAGTATCCTGCTTTGGGTGAGAGACAGATTTTGAAGGTTCAATAACTTTTGAAGCCCAAGCAGTTTTAGTGACAATCGTTGAAGATTTCTTAGCATTTTTATTCACCTTGCTTTTCACAATTGGTGGTTTCTGTTTAGGTGACTTGGGCTTTGGACTCCATTTGTGGACATTGGGATATGGTATGTCCTGCTGCACCTTTCGGTTTGAAGGTGCAGTCTTTGCTGTTGGTCTAGCATGTATCTTTGTTTGTGAAGGTTGTGATGTCACCTTCTGCACCTTGAAATTTGAAGGTCCAACATTAGGTTTTGGGCCAACATTTGTTTGGCCCAATGGGACAGTCTTTTGTTGGACCTTCTTAGGATAGTAAGGCTCATAATGACGGTGCAGGCAGTTTCTTGCCATGTGACCTGGTTGGCCACACACATGGCAGGATTGTTTCTTTGGATACACGGGAGCCTGTTGTTGGTTACGCCTAGTGGATATCCAAGTTGGCTTTGAAGCGTTTTTATGGATCCAAAGGCCTTTACCATGGGGCTTTGTGGTCTATATATATACTCCCATTGTATCGGCTGGACTTGGTCATATGCAGAGATAACTTCTGGGTACGGGACAAAGTCATGGGGTTTTGTGTCCCGTACTTTCTGCACATTTGGAGTAGGATAATTAATCTTATCCTCAGAACTTTCACACTTCCTGTGGGTTTGGGACCATCAACCTACGGTCCCTTACCCCTTCTTGAAATTTTAACAGTTCTTAGGGGTTTCACAGGTTTTAAATCACATTTACCAACATTAAACACACCACATTCAGAAAGTTTATCACACACATCAGACTCTGGAGTTTTGACTCAAACTTAACAGAAGTTTCAGGTTTCTCAAAATCACAATTTTTAAAACAAAAATCAACTTCAGACTTCATGGGACTCTTAGTGGACTCCCTGCAATTTACTACCCCTGCTTCTTTATTACCTTTATCTGCACAAGAAGTAAAAGTGTTAGTAAGGTTAGAAACAGGAGCAGAAATTTTAATGGAACATGCGGTCAGTTTCTTTTCTATCTCAGCCTTAGCTTCTAAGCAGGTCTTAGAACACTCATAATCTGAAATCATTTCATGCATCAAGGGCATCGGTACTGTATGAGTGGATTTTTCATCTTTTACCTCAGTACCGAGACCCAAACCAGAGTTGGCTTTTAGATGCCGCATTCGGGCATCTGTGTTATAGAAAAGAGAACTAGCCTTCATCATTTCAGACACAATTTTATCATTTCTCTCAACTTTGGTTTGTGATGTTTCTAATTTGCCCTTAAGTTGTTCAAATTCCGATTTTAATATGACAATTTCTTCATTAGCAATTCTAAGATATGTGGTTTTGTCACTCAAATCCCTTTGAAGATTTTTTATGTCGATTTTGGCAGCTTCTAGTTTCTCACTTAATGATTTAGTCCTACCTTTGTATTCTCTCAAGTCTTTATCAGATAGTTCACGATTTAATGTTTCATTGAAGAACTTACGTTGCCAGTCCTGAGATTCATTAAGTATAGCTTGACATTTAGGGTTAAAACATACCTCATTGCTGCCGGCCGAGGACCCTGGAGTTATGTCTACCATGAATGCATGATGGAATACTTCAGCAACTTCTTTCTGAACTTCTTCTTCAGCTAACAGGGCTACATGGTCAAGTGTTAGACTTAAGTCTTCCACCTGTGATGTCCAGTCATATCCTGGCGTGCGTTGAACCACCAGTGCCTTGTCATTCTTCCCTGTCTCCTTCTTCATGCTCTCACCTCTGTTGTTAGTCTTGCTTTCTCTATCAACCCTTGGTTTGGTGCATTCCCTTGCATAATGCCAATACTCGTTGCAATTGTAGCACCTCAAATTTGCTTTATTGAAGCTGAGCTTTATTCCTTTGCCACCATTCCAGTCCTTCTGTCCTGTCTTCGCCATGAACTGCCTAGCTCTCAGGGCTGACATTCCCATCTGGTAAGAAATATCCATGTGCTCCAGGTCATCAGGGTTTACTTGATTCACATCATCAGGAGATAGATCACTAGGAAGAAGTGAGCCTGCTATAAGTGCCTGGTAGCAACTCATAATCCCTACCCCAAGGGCAAAACCGGGATCTTTTGTTAAAGAATTAACATCTAGTGAGACAACATTTGATGTTCCAGATGTACTCGACCCAGTGGCTTGAGCAATAAATCCCATTGGAGTAGACTGTGGGTTGTTTGGAGCGACAGCTAGCTGAGAGATGAATGCTTGATTCAATTGATTCCCAAAATCACCTCTGAGTTCCTAACACCTATCGAACTGGTTAAGTTTGCGGAAAAACACCCTCCAAGCGTATTGTAACACCTATGGTAAAACCCTCGAGCTCGGAATATATAATCTCAAGACAAATAAAAATAATTTTTTTTTCTTTTTTCTGGAAGGCATGAGGACCACATGCCCTCTCTGGTTCAACCTCTCGCGGTCCTCATGACCCGTCAGGTCACTTGGTCAGGATCCGCGTGTTTTTACCCCATGAGGACCGCATGGGGGTATGTTTGTGCACCTCTCGCGGTCCTCATCGACGCCCAGTAGTATAAAAATGAGATTTCTCTCATTTTCTGCTAATTTGCTCATTCCTAACTTAGAGAGCTCTAATTTTTCGACTGGTATTCCCCCGTGGAGACCATTTCCGGCCAAAGGAAGCCTCGGGTGTGAAGATTTAAGCACATACAAGTTCCACGAAGCTCGGGTAAGCCTCTAGTTCACCCATTTCTCCAATTTGAGCATGGTTTTGTTGTAATCCTCTACTGATAAGGAGTTTCTAGGGTTTCTAAAGGCAGTGCATGTGTGATCAAGAGTGATCAAAGGATTGTGGGAGTGTTCGTGTTGCAATCCAAGGTTAGTTTGTGTCGGGTTTTGCTTTATATCAAGTTTTTGGATGATCCATTGCCTAAAATCGGTTTTGATGATGCATGCAAGGGTGGATTGAGCTTCTGGAGTGATCAAGAACCTTAGAGAACTGAAAAACCCGCTTGAAGAAGCTCGGTACAAGTTTTATTGCTAAAGGTACAAGTCTTCTATGCATGCATGTGTATTTTCGGGTTTGTTGATGCTTCTGGAATATTTGGCCTGGGAAACCCACCATCTCAGTGACAAGATTGTCACATAGGAAGAGATTGGTAATTGGGTGAGGCGGTGTTTGTAGTTTTGTGTTTAAAAACCCAAAAACCGAGTATTTTGGACTTTTCAAAATGGGTTAATGACACCTGGATGATCTCAGTGGCTCTTGGCCCTAAATCTGAGTTAGAATCAGTCCATAGGTGGAAACCATAATGTTGGAATGATTGAAATTGGTTAAACCCGCTTGCAATATGATTTTGGGTAAATTTGGAACAAAAACCGGGACTTGTAACTTTGGTTGGATAGGGCCTCAGTGCCTAAATTCTTGATATTTGGCTACTGGAACTTGTTGGAACAAAACCCCGTTGTCGAAACGAGCTAAAAATGCAAAATGGGAAAAAATTCACTAAATGACAAAATAGTCGATGAGGACCGCGTGGGTTTCGTTTGTTTGTTTACTCGCGGTCCTCATAGCCTGGAAAGTCAACGTGGTCTGTTGACCACCCCATGAGGACTGCATGGGATGTTTTTCTGGTTTGGTCGAGGTCCTCATGTGTCCCTGGACACTTTCATGATTTTATTTTGTTTTGTGTTTGGGAAATTACCGAGCCCCCAGTTTTGTTATTTTTACGAGTACAGTCACGTGGAATTATAATGGTGACATTTCACCACTGGTTGGACTCGAGGATCTTGTATGGCTATTTTGGGCTCTCGGTACATTCCCGGGAATATGTGCAACTTCAAGTTCGTGTTGTTGATTTCACCAAACGTTGTGTAAACGTTCTTGGTTTTGGGTTAGGTCCTGATATATATTTATGTATATATTTTTTAGGCTTGCATCTGTGATACAATCGTTGGACCTTGGATTTCCTCGTGCCCAGTGACGTTATAGTTTTTCCGCCCGTTGCAATCTGTGAGTTGATAGCTTTTCCCTTACTTTTATTTAAATGTTTTGGGGTGTACATGAACCATGTCTTGTTGTGCTACTTGTTACTGTGCTTAGGTATGTGTTACCGTGTTATAATTTTAATGCATGTTACGTGACGTTCATGAAAAATTAGTGTGGTTAATTTTGGTCCGTGTGGGGCCACAAATACATATATTGCACCAATACAGCTGTAGAGGTAGATCAAGGTGTCTCATACCCGTTCTTGTTGATCCATTAGGGGTCGGGTGATGGTGTATATGCCTAGTCATGGGGAGAGGTGACGGTTTAACAATAGGAATTTATAGCAGGCACAGTGTTTTTAAAAACAAGTTTTGGTTGTGAAAATGAGTCAAATGCGCTACGACTCACCAACAACTTTTCGTTGTTGATGTCTTTTTGGTTCATGTGCAGGTAAGTAAAGCTATGGCGGAAGTCACGTTGTGGTTTTGGGACGAGACGGTGTTGTGGGTTTTGGGGATTATCTTGTTATTATGTCATTTTTGTGACTGTCATGACTATCTTGTGTTGTTTGTTTGTGCCCTCACCGTACTTGTAGCCTTAGGGGTGTCCCTGGGCTTAGTTTATTTGTGAAGCTTGTATGTAAGACTTAACATGCTCTATGTTACAGCCGACATGGCTCTAGTTATGTTTGCTGGACGGGTCGTCTGTTGTTGTGAGCCCTTATCTACTCTTTTATTTATTTGTTTGCTTCCGCAAGTTCTGATACGGGCGGCCGATCCCACTCTCATCTCCCCCGCGCCTGGCAGGGCGCGGCGGGGCAGGGTGTGACACGTATCGCTTGGAGGTCTAGAAGTGGCAGGCGATACGGCTAGGCCCTATGTACGACAAAATAGTCGGTCAAACCGACTTAAGGCTCCCGTTGACCTTTCTGGCTCCACGCGTATCGCGCGACAATGGTGAGGTCCCAGGCGATACGCCAGGGACAGATTTTCAGTCTCTTCTCTTCTTTTCTTCTTCTAACTTCTGACTTTCTCTCGGGCCACGGGACTTTATTAGAAACCTACAAAAACATATAAAACACATAAATAAAGACTTAAGGGCCCAACTTAAACAAAAAAAACTAAAACTAATAAAAACTGACTCAAATTGACTCAAATATATACATAAAAGACACTGGAAATGAGATGTGTTTGCAACACATCAGCGGTACGCCCCAAATGTATAAATTCAGGGTGGTACGCCCCAGACAATTTTTGGCAGAAACCCTAATTATCCCACTATTTAAGCATCATTAGCCTCCATACTCCCTACTTTCAGCCCCCATCAGCTCTAAAACATCCCAAAACCCTGGAAATCCTCTAAACAAATCCTAATACTATTTTTGAAGATTGAAGCTTGGATCCTCCCTCTTCACCCATTTTCTTCATCTTTTCGGTTTACCGGTAAGTAAAGATCCTCATCCCGTTTCATCAAGATCTGACCTTTATGACTTCTTAGGGTTAGATCTATGTTCTATATCATCTCTTCATCTAGATCTATTGTTTTCTTGGCCCAATTGAATCTTTATTGTGTTTTTGGCTTAGATCTATGATTATGCATGCTTTTATGGTATAGATCTAGGGTTTTATGTATCAAGACTTGATTTTTATGTTGGAAATTGCTTAGATCTGATCTTACATGCTCTTATGTACCAAAATCCATGTCATATGTAATCAAGATTGCACCTTTATGTTAGATCTAGGATAGATCTATGGAAAACATGTCATCTAGGGCTAGATTTAGGGATTTTCTCATCAAGATTCTATTTTTATGTTTCAAATGAACTTGATTTGCCTCATGAATGGTGTTTAGGACCAGATCCATGTATTATGATCATCAAGGTTGGGTTGTACTTGATAAAATGTCTGGATCTCAACATGTGTGTCATCTAGGGTTAGAAATGTGTGCCATAAACTTCAAGATGACAGTTTTACCTCCTAACATGTCTAGATCTATAATTTTCCTGGCATGTAAAGTTAGATCTATATGGAAAGCCATCAAATCCTGAACTTTTATGTGTTTAAATGATAGATCCAACCATGCATGCTCAATAGGGTTTGTTTTGTGACCAAAAGCCGATTATTATGCTAGATTTGACTAGATTCATGCTAAACTTGTGAATTACCTTGAATTACTATCATGAAAATTGACTTTATTAACTTTTGTTGACCTAGTTTGACTTCTATGCTTGTTTGCTAGATTAGGACCATTCAACCTTACTTAGAGAATAGACTTGAACCCAAACTAAGTCCGTACGCTATCACTTGAGTAAAACACTAATGATTCATGATTTGGTTGTGTCATGTCGTGTCGTGTCAAGTCACGGTTATCACTTTACTCATTTATCTATTTATGTTGGCTCGATCTCGGCCAATCGTCAAGGTGATCTCCGGACGTGATTTTCGCGCATCGCTATCACTTATCTTTCTTCTCGATTCACACGTGAGGTGAGTATTCATAGACCCTTTTTACTTTATTGCTTTGGGGTGCAACATGTGACGTATCAAACTCTTACTCGATAAATCTTTACTCAAACTATATGCGATTCTGTGCTTGTATTGTATGATCTTATGTGATTAGACTTGTGTGTTATATGTGGATTGTGCTCATACTCATACTCATACTCTACGCGTAGTTATTAGCACTAAAAACGCCGGGGTTACGGTGATAGATCTATTGGCTTGACAAGCCCACTTGGCCTGCCTTGGCTTGGGCGCCTTGTGATTGGAAACCTTAATGTCAGGGTTTGATTATGCTCTTATCTGATATAATCATTACTCGTTTATCGCATGTGGACTTACTTTACTCACGAATCGCAATGATTTTAATCATACACTATTGATAAACCTATGTTTACTCACCAACTCTTGTAGTTGACCTTTATGTTAAACATGTTGCAGGTGCTGTGTCAGGACCGATTTCACCACGAGAATCCTGATCTTGAGCAAGAACGAGGTTCGGATTCGAAAACCCAAAAAGAAAAAGATGAAGATGATGAAAGAATCAAGAATCATCAAACATAAGAAAGATGATAAACAAAGTCGAATGATTTCATTAATCGAATGGTTACAATCAAGAAATCATGACAAATACTCTCTCATGGAAATCCATGACTCACTCTCTCTCTAGAATGGAAATCTCACACTCTACAAGAAATTCATCATCTCCACATTCGGAGACTCCTTTACTTGTAATGGGCACCCTCACTATATATAGTGAGGGTGACTAACAACAGAAAAACATAACATAACTGAAAATTACAAGAAAGGCAAATAACATAAATATTAATTAAATCAAAGTTGATTTAATTAATCCGAAGCTTGACTCGCTCGAACCGATCTTCCGTTGACTTTTACGTTGACCGTTGACCCGAACGGTTGACTTTTCCGGAAAACGGTCTTCGGTCCAAACTGCAAGCCTCGAGCATCACAACTCAGTCTCTAAATCGATTCACATGGATTCTTCAGTCGAATGCTTCGGTAAACAGATTTGATGGCGTCAGTCACATAAATTTTAAGTTCCAACATGTTGCTGTTTGATTCCATCTCTTCCGCCATCATATGGTTGCATGGGACTTAGACAACCTTATTAAACAAACATTATACTTTATGATTATTAGTTTGGATGTTATGTTTTGAATTGTAACCTTGAATCATGACTCGCTTATGCTTTATTCTATGTTTATAGAAATGGGTTTAATTAAGAATATCGCAACTCGAATTAGTGTTGTGTGCATCTGGACAATCTTCGCGCCTCGACATATTCCGCTGTCGGTCGGGGTGTGACAATTGTGCGCTTCCCCGCGGAGAGAACACATACCCCCATTCCTCTAAAAAATTTCGAACAAGAGTACGGCACCAAGAGCATGAGAAATCAACCATTTAAGAAGAATTAAGGCACCAAAATTTCCGGTAAGTCTTCCTTTGAAAGTTATCATAGTTTAGGGTTTAATGGCTATTAAAGGAAAGGGGCTAATTGCTGAACAAAAATCGAAATCAGGGGGAGAATGGGAGGCGAATCTGAGGCTGTTTAGAGAAGAAATCAAACCCTAGAAACTTCATTCAAGGTAAGCGTGGTTTAATACCTTATGTTGTGTAGAAATCTTGTTGAATTGAGTCTTAGAATCTCAAGGGAATGCTTGATTAATCAAGATATAAATCTGTAGGAAATGAGGGGCTGGCCACTAATTTCGTGAGTGTGTGAAAAAAAAGGGCTGGAATTTTCAAGAAAAGAGGGGCTGCTGCTGTTCATCAGATTGCGCAGGGAAGAAGAAGACAGATTGTACCAGTTTTTTTTTTGCAAAAGGTACAACCTGGTTATGCATGACAGTTTTGTAGAACAAGTAACTTAAATCTGATTTGTATTACACTTAACTAAGCAACCTAGAAACCTTACTGGATTGAACAAATCACTAATAATTTTAATGCATGTTAAGGGTTGTTAAGGATTGAAATTAAGTAAGACTTTATTATTAGTTTTCATGAATTCATAGGTTAGTAAATTTGAAGACTTAGAGTAATGGTTATAAAATTTGATATAAATGGGAAAACCCAGGATTGGTTTCGAACAGATTGAGGTCTGACCCGCTAGATATTTAGTGTTGCATTATGCAACAGTATGCAACAACTTTATAAAAATGTAAATTAAATGACATTTACTTGAAGTTCCAAAAATCATTGTTATAAATACTTAGTATTGCAGCATACAACAGTTTCATAAATATTAAACAACATTTACTTGAAATTCCAAAGCTAAGATAATGATAAGTGTTTAGTGTTGCATTATGCAACAATAATAAAAACAGAAAATTCGAGTTTAATAAACTTGAAGCGGTTCATAACACACCCTTTTTCTAGGATATGATTAAACACCATTCGCGGGTCGTGGAATGTCAGAATACTCAGTATTGCATTATGCAACATTAGTATTGTCTGTAACAGCCCAGGCCCGTCGCACCAAGATATTGTCCGCTTTTGCAGCCGGCATGCCCTCAGACATCCGCCCCTCACGGTTTTAAAACGCGTCTTGATAGGGGAGGTATCCACACCCTTATAAAGCAATGCTTAGTTCTCCTCCCCACCAATGTGGGATGTTACAATCCTCCCCCCTTAGGGACCAGCGTCCTCGCTGGCACACTGGCCGACGACCGGCTCTGATACCAGCTGTAACAGCCCAGGCCCGTCGCACCAAGATATTGTCCGCTTTGGCAGCCGGCATGCCCTCAGACATCCGCCCCTCACGGTTTTAAAACGCGTCTTGATAGGGGAGGTATCCACACCCTTATAAAGCAATGCTTAGTTCTCCTCCCCACCAATGTGGGATGTTACAATATTTAAGTTCTATGAAATTAGAGGTTAGGACATTTTGTGAACTAAGATGACAATTGATATATATACAAATACGAGAGTACTATAGCAAACATAGAATTTATAAAATACGAAACCCAGAATTTCCGTTAAAACAAGATATAGTTATAACAAATACATTTTGTTATTATTGTTGGCCTAGGTTGATTATGTCAATAAAATTCTGACTACCAAAGTACATTATCACAGCTAAAAGTTGCCAATTAAACCAGGTGAGTTCCGTTTTTCCTAAGCCCTGTTTTACGTTTAAAACGGTTGGGGCCACAACGGGTTATTAGGCCGTTTAGTAAGTGACACTAATGGTTGATTGCACTACTACATACAATTGGTGACATTAAGTGTGGAATGTGCAAAATACTACGTGAACTAGTATGCTAGAAATCATTTGGTGCATGTGTTGTGCCCCGTAACTTGTATATATATATTTGCTGGTTGATAACTAGTCATTCCATAGCTACAAGTTTATGTTCAAGGTAGTGGCAATATCAAAATGTTGTGAATAACAGGATACGGCTCACCAACAACGTCATGTTATTGATACAGCTGATTTACAATTTTTTGCAGGAAATTAGTAGTACCCGCCATGTAGGTGACTTCCAGGGAATCAAGCATATAAGGTCAATAAGATATCAAGAACTTTCGGGCCCAGTTATTAGTAATCTGTCTAGATACTAATACAAGACTAATTATTATATTTTTTAGATTGTAAAAACTTAGTAGGCTGTCTGTAAATAAACAAACTGTTGTTTAATATTATCATATTATGTTGCTTCCGCGTGTATCTGATATTGACAGCCTGTTTTCCACAACACCTCCCTCGCATCCGACAGGTGGTGCGGGCGGGGTGCGGCAGGTTGGTATTAGAGCCACAGGTTCCAGCAGATTATGTGTTTAAGACCCCTAAGCTCGAACCTACATTCGATCATAAGATTAATATATCCAAATAAGGATTAGGGATTTAAGTGGAAGAAACCTATCTGTTTGGCGATTATGGAGGTTTAGTGTAAGGTCGATAGTGGTTTCAGCCTAGCTAACTAGAATTCCTATCCACAGGTACACTAAAACTTGATGAAACCTGACAAACAAGTTTAAGAACCTTAAGTCTTCAAATTTTTAAGTATGTAACTCTAAGAGATTAGAGAATAAGTCAAAGACAATGTTTGTATATATATATTTGTGTACTATATATAATAAGTAAATGTGTATAATACTTGAACAGGTACCAGTCAACATGCTCCGATTTGTAAAATCTTCATCAAAATCTAGCAGTCAGGATAGCAAAAAGTAAAGCAACAAATCAAGTAAAGGCAAGAAAATCGATGAAGGCCCAAGTGAGCCAGCGGCTCAGTTCAGTCCTGATTTGTTAGGATACCTCGTGTCGCCCTCGGCATTTATCAAAAAGAAGAAAACACCTTCTCCGGCCGCATCAGCAACTGACATACCGAAACCCCCGAAGAAAAGGAGTCAACATCCGCGTATGAGGGTTCATCACTCGAACACGGTCACGGTTACTGAAGAGGAACGGGAAACGGCTATGGCCACCATAGTCACACTGCCAGACGAGGTAGAAGAGGAAGAAGAACCACAGGAAGAAGAGGAAGAGCCTCAAGAAGACCAGGAACCCGAGGAGATTCCACAACCACACCCTCAGGTCGTTATCGCAGTTTTAGCCGACCACACCATCAGTCCCCACTCAGAATACCACTCTTACCATGTGTTTTCTTCACCGGCTTATCAAGCCGACAATGAGAGTGGGCCAGATGAGTCAGTACCGATGCAGCAGGAGCCAGTGAATCTTATGCCAACAGCTAAAAATTTGGTGGAAGTACCTGTGCAGATCCGATTGCTATGTTAGCTAATGACCGGAGGGACCCCTACGTGGCTGTAATGCTACAGGGGCAATATGGACAGCCAGTTGCAGACTGTTACAGTTTCCCACAGATGATGCGTTCTAACTGTCTTCAGAACCCGACAGTTCCAGCCTACAACGATCCATTTATGTCCGGCATGCCATCTTATCCGCAATAGATGTACCCACCTCCAACTTATCATTATCACCCATCACTGCCATACCATCATTCCCCTCCATTTCACCAGTCACCTCCTTTTCACCCCCAGACCATGATGCGGTATCAACCAAACCCTTACCAGTATGCACCATTTTCACCCGGAATCGATTCATCCCGGATGTCCTACGTAGGGCTGAGTCTACCACACCCTTACCTAATACATCAGAACTCGACGGGATCGAGTATGGGATCCCTGGTGGAGATATCTACATTGAAGGAAGAAAACTGCAGGCTGTTAGAGAGCTTGAAGAAACGCGAGAAAGAGCAGGAGGAAATGACCCATGCATACAAGAAGGCAACTTCTATTTTTGGGAAGATGGCATCTATTAGTAGACACAAAAAGCGTTAACATGTTCGGGGATGCAGGAGGACGAGTTAGAAGGAGCAGTTGCAGTTTTTTAATGTTATTTGAGTGCTTTATGATGATGTTTAAGTATTGTTTTCCCTAAGACAATTTCTTATGTTATTTGTGTTTGTGATGTTCTGGTTATGTTGTGTGAAACTTGTATGTGAAGCCTTGGAACAATAATCTGGCTGAATAGCAGCCAATAATGTTGTGTGCAATTAATAAAACGTGCTTTTGTGTTACTATTAGTATACATATATTATCCATAAAAATGCATATATACATATAAAATATGTATACCCAATACAAAGAAAGATACTGATATCGAAATAAAAAGCAAGACGGATTCTTTTACTCAAATAAAATAATTAAATAGCCTTCAGATGATGGAAACAGCTTAAACAGAAAGTTCCAAACAAAGCCACAAGTGTTAAAACAAATATTATACAAGACAAGAATCTTAGAACTCCAAAAATTTCTAATTCTAAACATAAACTATTCTTTCAGATTAAGAAAATGGCAACCAATCAAGAAGATGATCAGACCTATGACTCCAATGAAAATGATAACCCATCAATTCCTCAAGAGTCACAAAATAATGATACTGAATTACGTTTATGTGAAATGGTCGCTAAGGAAGTAGCACATGCACTAGTCGTTTGGCTAGACGGAAACCAGCTAGAAGCATATCTACTGAATCAAATGAAAGCTACTCGAGTAGGCCTAGACAAAGACGAGATGATAAACGTTCTCGATCACCTGTTAACTCCAGAAACGAGTCTGTACCGAGGCATAAAAGAAACCGTCGACATTAAGAATACTACTCATCTGACGAGGAGGAAAGTGACAGAGAAGACAGAAGACGTGCAAAGAAAAGAGGTTGCACCTACAAAGCTTTCATGGCTTGTAAGCCTAGTATCTTCAAGGGGGAAAAGAGTGAAGCTGACACTCTAAATTTGCTGGAGGAAATGGAAGAGGTGTTGGAAATCAGTCTCTGTGCTGAGGAAGATAAAATCAGATTCGCCTCTCAGTCATTCAAGGGAAGTGCCCTAGTTTGGTGGAAAACAATCCGGAATGTGAAAGGGAAGGATAGAGTTTATCAGAAAAGTTGGAATTGGTTCCGGAAAACCATAATGAGGCAATTTATATCCAAAACCGAGTCAGAAAAACTAGAGAACGAATTCACCAACTTGAGAATGGATATCCCAGATTACAAAGCTTATATTAACCGTTTCAACAAAATGCTAACTCTGGTTCCACATATGGCGGAGACAGAAGATAGACAGGCAAGAAGATTTATTTGGGGAGTAAGCTCGGAGATCCGTGCTAACGTAAGGACAGCAAGACCCCATACACTGGAGTCTGCCATGGATTTAGTGACATATCTAAGTGAAGAATGGTGGAGACAAAAAGAGCAGGAAGAGGGAGCCAGAGGAGACAAGAAGAAATCAGAGGATAAATAGCAGGAAGGGGGATGGAGAGGAAGCAATGACAAGAATTCAAAACAGCACAGGGAGGAAAGTTGTCAAAAGTGTAGAAAATTGGGTCACAAGACACAACAGTGTAGAAGCGAACATGTGTGCCGCAAATGCGGGAAAGTGGGCCACAAGGCAAATGTTTGTAGGAGTGAAGTAAAATGTCAGAAATGCCAAAGGAGGAATGGGCATTACGTCGAATAATGTAGAACAAGTATAGAATGTCAGAAGTGTCACAAGAAGGGACATTACACGAACCAGTGTCGAGGCACGGTCACTTGTTATTACTGCAACGAAGTGGGGCACACACGACCTGAATGTCTTAAAATGAATGAGGCAGGAAAAGAGAAGGTCAAAGACAAGGGAAAAGATGGTGGCGTCCACGAGGTAATGCTCGGGTGTTTGTCCTAAACACTGATGAAGCTCGAAAGGACGATAATGTCGTAACTGGTATGTTCCCCGTTAATAATCAATTTCTCAATATACTTTTTGACTCTGGTGCAAATAGGAGTTTTGTATTTGTTGCCTGCATACCTAAACTGAATTGCACCAAACACAAACTTGATATCCCATATATGGTAGAAACTGCTAGCGGACAAGAAATAAGTATATCTGAATTAATTAAGAACTACCAGTTAGACATTGATAAATCTAATTTTGAGTTACAATTACTGCCTATGACTTTAAGCAGTTTTGATATCGTGTTGGTTATGGATTAGTTAACCTAGCAGCACGCAAAGATTCATTGCGAGTCCAAGACAATAAAGATTGAATCGGCAGATGGTAAAACTCACACTATAGTGGGAGAGAAGTCAACAAAACCCAAGAAGATCTTATCCTTACTCCAAGCAAGTAAGTGCATGAGAAAAGGATGTCAAGCGTTTCTAGTGAACGTTGTAGAGTCACCAAAGGAGAAGAGGATAGAAGAAGTACCGGTAGTCTCTGAATATGCTGACGTGTTTCCAGATGACTTACCTGGTTTACCACCAGATCATCATATAAGAAGTAGGTGACTTCTAGGGAATCAAGCATATAAGATCAATAAGATATCATGAACTTTTGGGCCCAGTTATTAGTAATCTGTCTAGATACTAATACAAGACTTATTATTATAATTTTTAGATTGTAAAAACTTAGTAGGCTGTCTGTAAATAAACAAACTGTTGTTTAATATTATCATATTTTGTTGCTTCCATGTGTATCTGATATCGACAGCCTGTTTTCCACAACACCTCCCTCACATCCGACAGGTGGTGCGGGCGGGGTGTGACATATCTGTTATGGGAATCTTGACATCCTTAGGAATCCTGAGTGATGAAGCCAAATTTGCTAAAGCATCGGCTTCTGAATTGTCTTCTATTGGAACCTGTGAAATGTTAAAACTTTCGAAAAACAAAGATAATTTTTTAACAATATCAAGATATTGGATTAAATTCTCCCCTCTCACTGCATACGAGCCATTAAAGTGGTTAGTCAAAAGAAGAGAATCAACAAATACTTGAATACACCGGATGCGCATATCTTTAGCCAGTTGCAATCCAGCAATTAAAGCTTCATACTCACCTTCGTTGTTGGTAGCCTGGAATACACAAGATATGGATAGTGGTATTATGTCCCCCCTGTGGCGATTTTAGCAGGATGCCCAGCCATGTTCCTCTAACATTTGAGGATCCATCAGTGTAAAGGATCCAGTTTTCTTGGAGCTTCTCAAGCTGTTGGACTTCTATTTCAACTTATGGTTCTATGTCACTGTAGAAATCTGCCATAAAGTCAGCCAAGGCTTGGGATTTGATTGCTCTCCTTGGCTCATACTCCATATCATAGGCACTCAACTTGACTGCCCAATTAGCCATCCCATATATGGTAGAAAATGCTAGCGGACAAGAAATAAGTATAGCTGAATTAATTAAGAACTACCAGTTAGACATTGATACATCTAAGTTTGAGATAGAATTACTGCCTATGACTTTAAGAGGTTTTGATATCGTGTTGGGTATGGATTAGTTAACCCAGCAGCACACAAAGATTCATTGCGAGTCCAAGACAATAACGATTGAATCGGCGGATGGTAAAACTCACACTATAGTGGGAGAGAAGTCAACAAAACCCAAGAAGATCTTATCCTTACTCCAAGCAAGTAAGTGCATGAGAAAAGGATGTCAAGCCTTTCTAGTGAACGTTGTAGAGTCACCAAAGGAGAAGAGGATAGAAGAAGTACTGGTAGTCTAAGAATATGCTGACGTGTTTCAAGATGACTTACCTAGTTTACCACCAGATCGGCATATACGAAGTAGGTGACTTCCAGGGAATCAAGCATATAAGATCAATAAGATATCAAGAACTTTCGGGCCCAGTTATTAGTAATCTGTCTAGATACTAATACAAGACTTATTATTATAATTTTTAGATTGTAAAAACTTAGTAGGCTGTCTGTAAATAAACAAACTGTTGTTTAATATAATCATATTTTGTTGCTTCCGCGTGTATCTGATATCGACAGCCTGTTTTCCACAACACCTCCCTCACATCCGACAGGTGGTGCGGGCGGGGTGTGACATATGTGTTATGGGAATCTTGACATCCTCAGGAATCCTGAGTGATGAAGCCAAATTTGCTAAAGCATCGGCTTCTGAATTGTCTTCTATTGGAACTTGTGAAATGTTAAAACTTTCGAAAAACAAAGATAATTTTTTAACAATATCAAGATATTGGATTAAATTCTCCCCTCTCACTGCATACGAGCCATTAAAGTGGTTTGTGACAACCGGCAATTTCCCAGGTTAACCCCGTTAATAACTTGTGTTATATTTCGATAACGTCCGTTACCTCAGTTAACTTGAATGGTTACACGAGCACTGCACATGAGTCTAGACGTCGGTTAACTTACTTGAATGTATATAATTTATAATTTTATATAAATTATATTTTATGATTTCATACGAATAATTTGTCATTTTATGTGACAATTCCAATTATAATTTTATGTTCTCTCTGTCAACATATATATGCAGTACATTTTCACGATTATGGTGTGTCAACGTATCACAAAACCGCACATGATTTATG
Organism: Deinandra increscens subsp. villosa; assembly: GCA_039602395.1. NCBI lineage: Eukaryota > Viridiplantae > Streptophyta > Magnoliopsida > Asterales > Asteraceae > Deinandra > Deinandra increscens. Next base: position 115,833,089 of record JBCNJP010000027.1, on the reverse strand, counting down.
ATTAAAACATCGTTGGTATTACACATAGTAAATCTATGATTTTATGTGAATCACTTATATAATTATAAGTTTGTATTTATGATTTTATGTGTGTCAATTAGGGCTTGCATTCTAAATATGTAATACGTTGATTTTATTCGGTCAAACTCACGTATACATATGATTAAAGTATCTTCCTTAACTCCCGTTAGTGTCCGTCGTCGATTGCTAACTTTGAGGGACTACTTTTGTAATTTACAAAATTCATTCCACTTGAACAAACCTGGAGGGGCTCACTTCGCAATTATCCAAACTTGGCATTTTATTATGTAAAACATGCAGGGACTAGTTAAGAAATGGTAAGCTTCTTGACACCACTCACTTAGTTGAAAACTGCACATTAGAACTATCTGGTCATAAACTAAGTATAGAGCTTATGCCTTTTACCATCGGTAGTTTCGACGTCATAGTGGGCTGATGTGTTCGGAACGACTCTAAAGATACTAACACCTAGACCTAAACCTAGACCTAGACACACCTAATTTTACCGAAAATACCTAAACTAAACCAAACCCTAAGGCAAGTGTACTTGTCGGATTGTAGCTAAGCTAAGGCAAGACCGGGAATATCAAACCCTAGAGACACTCTATAGACAAAATTAAACTTAGACCTAAGAAATGGAAATACTGAGTAATTTGGGTTTTTGATTGAATTAAGATTTAACTAACTTAACTAAACAATGAGCAAACAGACGAAAGCAGGAAAACCTTTGGGAGAATCAGAAAAGAGAAGAGTATCACCTAGACCTGAAATCCTACTTAATACCTGCAACCTCACTCAGCTTTGATTGATCTGATGGTGACTAGTTCACCTTTTAAGTCCTTCCTAGTTAACACTTCTAACGCCCGAACAGGAGTTCACCTTTTGGGTACTTCCTACCTCAACTAAACCTAGCCACCTTCGAACCTAATCTAAGGCACCCTAGACTAGCAGGAGCTACCAACAACTACCATGACCGACACGGAATAACAAGCTAATCAAACCCCTAGGACACTTCCTTTTGAGACAATGCAACCCTAGAATTTTAACTAACCCGATTACCCGTTAAACCTGTACCTTTTGAGTATCCAATTTAGCAGCACATTGCAATCAAATAACCAATCAACCATTAATGCAATAGTTCAAGGTAACCCTAAACTACACTTTAGCAATTAACCCTAAAGTTAACTACTTTAGATAATCTACCTAAACCGAAAGACATTCGCGGGTAAATCATGCATTAACAACCAACTAGCAATCTGTTTTCAACACACACAAGCATCAATCATGGCAATATATGGAATTTAATAGAAGTATAGCATCAATCAATCAACCAAAGACCGGGTAAAGTTGCGAATACTAAATATTCATTCAATTAGGTCTAGGCGATACAATCAGTTTTGCCTAGCCTCATGTTCAAGTCAAGAATAATAATAAAGATCATAACTTTGACAGAAATCATAGGTTCAATTAAATCCAAGACAGGAAACGGAAGAGAAACACAAAACCCGAATGTTGAATGATTATGAAGTTATGATCCTCAGATGTTTCCTCTCGATCCCAGCCTTCCTCTTGCTCAGAAAATCGCCTCTGGTTCGCCCTCTGCCGTCTGGAAGTCGTGATTGCCGAATTGAAACCTAAAAATCGAATTTATATCGCGAAACCTCTTTCTGCGGGTTTTAGACCTCCAAGCGTATCGCTTGGAGGTGTGTCCTTTCTAGGCGATACGCCTACAGCCTATGTCACGACAATTTTGTCGGTCAAACCGACTTAAAGCTCCGTTGACTTGATCTTTCCGCGCGAATCGCCTTCCAATCATCGAGTCCCAGGCGATACGCCTGGGACTGCTTGTTCATCACTTCTCCTTCTTTTCTTGTTAACTTCTTTCTTGGCCTCGGCACTTCACAAAACTGCAAAACTTACATAAAAATATAAAAAGGACCCAAAGACTCAAACTTAACTAAAAACAACTAAAACAAATGGAAACCGACTCAAATTGACTCAATTATATAAAGAAAAGACCCCGGAAATGAGATGTGTTTACAACACATCATGGGCATGGATTGGCTATCCAAACATCAGGCGGAAATCGTTTGTCAAGAAAAAGTCATACGCATACCCGTAGCAGGAGGAGAAGTACTCTCAATTCAGGGCAAAAAGGGAGGTGCTGTCTCCGGAATCATATCATACCTTAAAGCGCAGAAGTGTCTTCGGAAAGGACACGTGGCAATCCTGGCCACAGTTACGGACCAAACCAGGGTGGAGAGCAAAATTGAAGACTTTCCGATAGTACGTGAATACTCAGAGGTGTTTCCTGAGGAATTACCTGGCCTTCCTCCGCATCGACAAGTAGAATTTGGGATTGACCTCGCTCCCGGAGCAGCTCCGATCGCGCGTGCACCATATCGTCTAGCGGTGAACGAATTAAATGAGCTATCCACACAGCTGCAAGAACTGTTAGATAAAGGTTTTATTAGACCTAGCTCGTCACCCTGGGGAGCACCGATATTATTCGTCAAGAAGAAGGATGGCACATTTAGGATGTGCATTGATTACCGCGAACTCAACAAGGTCACTATCAAGAATCGATACCCTCTTCCACGAATAGATGATCTTTTCGACCAGCTTCAAGGATCCAGTTACTATTCCAAGATTGATTTAAGGTCTGGTTACCATCAGCTTCGAGTCCGTGAGGAGGACATCGGAAAGACAGCCTTCACAACACGCTACGGTCATTATGAATTCTTGGTCATGTCTTTTGGGCTGACAAATGCACCAGCTGTGTTCATGGATCTCATGAACCGTGTGTGCAAGCCCTATCTGGATAAATTCGTCATAGTATTTATCGACGACATCCTCATCTACTCCAAGACGAAAGAAGAACACGAGGAACATCTACGGTTAATCTTAGAATTGTTAAAGAAAGAACAACTCTACGCAAAATTCTCTAGGTGCGAAATCTGGATCCGAGAGGTTCAATTTCTGGGTCACATCGTCAACGAGCAAGGTATTCACGTTGACCCAGCTAAGATCGAGGCCATTAAAAGTTGGCCTACTCCTAGAGCTCCTACGGAGATTCGCCAATTCCTAGGTTTAGCGGGTTACTACCGTCGTTTTATAAAGGGATTTTCTCAGTTAGCTCACCCATTGACCGCTCTTACGCACAAAGGGGTTCAATACAGATGGGGTGACAAGGAAGAGGCAGCCTTCCAAACTTTGAAAGAGAAACTTTGTACTGCACCAATATTATCTCTACCTGATGGGATTGACGACTTTGAGGTGTATTGTGATGCGTCAATCCAGGGAATCGGATGTGTGTTGATGCTAAGAGGTAAAGTCATCGCATACGGGTCAAGGCAATTAAAGTCTCATGAGAAGAATTACACAACTCACGACCTAGAGTTGGGCGATGTTGTATTTGCCGTGAAATTTTGGAGACACTACTTGTACGGTACCAAGTGTACGATATTCACTGATTGCAAGAGCCTCCAACAGATATTTGAACAGAAGGAACTCAACATGAGGCAACGTAGATGGGTCGAATTGCTAAACGATTACGATCTTGCAATAAAGTATCATCCTGGCAAGGCCAACGTTGTGGCTGATGCCTTGAGTGGAAAGGAACATGTTAAACCTAGAAGAGTTCGAGCTCTCTAATTCCAGCATCCACCATACAATTCCACAATCCACAACGTACTAACACACTAACTATAATTGCCGATATTTCTATCCAATTAAACCCAACCACCAACCTTTTCTTTCGCCCCTATGTGTTTATGAAATTACCAGATATAAGTTCAGTCGCCTATGGATCCCACTAAAGAAAGCTCTAGTTCAACCTACTACTGAATCATATTCAGTCAAAGCAAAGGGTATTAATGATTTAAATTAATGTTTCTCCAACCCCCCTTAAACCAATACTAAGATGTCTAAAGAATAACTAATAATTGAAATGCAACTTCTGAGCATTTATTCACTACTTTATCATCTTTTTTTTTCAATTTTTTTTTTCATTGGTTACTTTTACCTAACTTACCAACGGACATCATCAGAGGCATTCTTTCACAAGGTCTTACCCCCGAAATCATACGTGAGTATTCTGCCCGCGAGATCCAAAACATCATCAGAGGCACTCACCACAGGATACCATCCTTAGCTCGTACATGAGTATTTTGTTCCTTCACTCTAAATGCATTAACCAAATTATTAACTACATGCTCATTGGAAATTCTAAGGACATAAGAGTATCTAGCCTAAAACAGTATCTTCCTTCCTAATCATCAGATTCAGAATCCCTATCACTCCTAAAATGGGAACCCACTAGCAGACTGATTAGCATATTTATACAACAATAAACACACTGGCTATTTAAGCTACTCCTAGGTCAGCTGGACCTACCAACACATCATAGACTAGTAATGTTTTCCATTCAACCATACTTAACACATTTCCCAAATTATTCACCTTAAGTCATTACTTAACATTTAAGCACACAATTAGAAAATCAATTCCCAGTTTTACCTATCATTTTCCATTTAAATTACAGCCAGAATCTTAGACATTTTTGAACAATTTTTCAATTTTTTTCAAAATTTAAAAAAAAAAATTTATTTTTTTAAAGACTCAATACGAAAGTATCCCATCCCCACACTTGAATTATGTCACACCCCAACCGACGGCGGAATATGTTGGGGCATGATGATTGTCCAGATGCTCATGACAACTAATTAAAGTTGAAATATATTTAACATGCCTTTTTATTTCATATATTGGAATATGTTACAAACAGAAACAGACAAAACATAACAACATAGATAATGTAATTTAAGCATCGTTTAACTAGGTCCAGCGTCCTATAGTGATCATATAGTGGCTCAAACAGGATTACCTGCAACATGTATAAGATATAGTGTCAACTACAAAAGTAGTTGGTGAGTAAACATAGGTTTAATACGTAATATCAGTATAAACCATGCGATCTATGTGTTAGGGAATGTTCATAGAATATGATAAACAAGTATTGTAATAGTGTAAACAACCGCGTATCAAACCCTTGACAATTAGGCTTCCAATCACTTGATACCTCAAGGCAGGCCAAGTGGGTTGTCAAACCAATAGATCTATCACTGTTACCCCGGCTTGGTATGTTAATGAGTACGCATGCTAGTGTAATAGTATTTGAAAAAGAATACAACAACAATGGTCCAAACAAGTTTAACACATCAAGAACACACATAACGAGCATAGGATTCACATTTTGTTTTAGAAAAGTAAATATAGAGTTTGGAATTTGAGATAGAGATACATGTTACACCCCAAAGTATTAAAAGAGAAGGGGCTATGAATACTCACATGATAAGGAGATAGGATTTGAGAGATACGTCGAATTGGGAAAGATAAGTAACTTCGAGGTTATCCTAGAGGAGCTTGATTGCTGAAATTGAACTTCAAAGGGCTTCTGGATCGAGAGAATTTCAGAGAATAATGTTCGGTTGTGGTTTTAGGGTTTTTGAGAGATATTTGAAGGAATTCGTGGGTTTAGATGGATGGTTTGTGATGGTTTTTATACTACTCAGGTCGCAATTACAAGGATACACGTTAAGGAGTGACTAAGGGCTTGAAAACGACACCTGGATGGATCAGATCGAGGCAAAACTTATAGGAGAAGAAAAAAACACGTCACTGGTACGGCCCGCGTATCGCGCCAATCCCTCTAGTAGGCTTCGCGATACGCGAGCTAACTATGGGGATTTGGCAGTTTTAGTCCCTGTACATTATATTTGCATTTTTGACCCTGGACTTCTACCGAATTGTTATTTTATGCACTAGAACATTATAAAACATGTTTATAAAAGTTTCTAAGTCTCGGGACATGCTTGATGATATACGGATACGTGCGTTTTATAACTTTCAATAAGTTGCACTTTTAGTCCCTCAACTTTTGTTTTATGCGTTATACCTTTATGTCTTTCGATGTAACTAATGTTTTAAGTTCAAAATGATATTAGAATACTTTATTATGATTCATGAGACTCGGGATACGTTTATAAATATTTATTTTATATATATTTATTTATATATTATTTGTTAACAATTATGAAAAATCACCAAAATTCATTAAAATTCATCATAATTCACCATATTGATTCGTGATATAGAATTCATTAAATATAATGGTAAGGAATAATAGAATGAGAATTCCTGGTACGAACTCCCGGTTAATACCGAAATCGCACGAAAACTCGTATTTTTGCTACTTTTGTTTTAAACCTCGAACTTTTTACGAAACCTCACATACATTTACTTGTGTGTATGACTAGTATTACTCACAAGTATTATATATGTTTAGAATGCTAAAGTTTTTCCGGTTTTGCACAAATAACAAAAACGATCGAGTTAGGGATTTGATTTGTGATAAATTGAAACAACGAATGTCACGAATATTGTGATTAAAGGATTAAATCATGAAATATATGAAATAGCAATATAAAATGTGAAATGATTCTTTATTGATTATCAACCATGATAGGAAACGGGTCGGGTATTTACAGATGGATTAACCGAAGTGTTACAGTCTCCCCTACTTTAAGAAATTTCGTCCCGAAATTAAATTCGAGAAGACTGTCGGAACAAATGAGGATATTTAGTCTTCATTTGGTCTTCACGTTCCCAGGTAAACTCTGGTCCACGCTTAGATTCCCAACGAACCTTGACAATCGGTATGCGACTACGTTTGAGTTGTTTGACTTCGCGATCCATGATTTCTACGGGTTTTTCAACAAATTGCAGGGATTCGTCGATACGAATGTCTTCTAAAGGAACATGAAGATTTTCATCAGCTAGACATTTGCGAAGATTTGACACATGAAATGTAGAATGAACATTGGCTAACTCCGGAGGTAGTTCGAGTCGATAGGCTACTTTACCGACTCTTTCGAGGATTTTGAATGGGCCTACATAACGAGGTGCTAGTTTCCCTTTCTTACCAAATCGAACGATTCCTTTCCAAGGGGATACCTTTAGAAGGACTAGATCGGCGACTTTGAATTCAAGGGGTTTTCATCGTTTATCAGCATAGCTTTTCTGACGACTTCTAGCAGCGAGTAGGTTGTCACGGACTTGAGAAATTCTGTCAGTCGTTTCTTGTATTAGTTCGGGACCAGTGATTTGAGCTTCACCAATCTCGTTCCAACATACGGGTGAACGACATTTTCTACCATAGAGTGCTTCAAACGGTGCCATACCGATGCTCGAGTGATAACTATTGTTATATGAAAATTCGGCTAATGGTAAATGAGAATCCCAGTTTCCACCAAAGTCAATGACACAGGCGCGAAGCATATCCTCTAGAGTTTGGATCGTGCGTTCAGTCTGGCCATCAGTTTGTGGATGATAAGCACTGCTGAGATCCAAACGAGTTCCCAAGGTAGATTGAAGAGATTGCCAAAAATGAGAGATAAAACGACCGTCTCGATATGATATGATATTCAAAGGAGTACCGTGACGGCAAACGATCTGTTTGACATAAATACGGGCTAATTTCTCAATTCCATTGTTTTCGCAAATGGGGAGAAAGTGAGCAGATTTGGTTAAACGATCGACAATGACCCAAATGCTATCATGACCACTAGAAGTACGTGGGAGTTTAGTAATGAAATCCATTGAGATGTTTTCCCATTTCCATTGAGGTACTGCTGGTTGTTCGAGTAACCCAAATGGTCGTTGGTGCTCGGCTTTGACTTTTGAGCAAGTAAGACATTTAGCCACGAAGAGCGCGATGTCTTTCTTCATTCCAGGCCACCAATAATGAGTACGAAGATCCTGGTACATTTTATCTGCACCGGGATGAATGGAGTAATGAGATTTGTGAATCTCGTTCATGATGGTGGTACGAAGATTGTCTCGATTAGGAATCCAAAGACGATTTAGGAAATAAAGAAGACCATTGGATTTAGTTTCTAGTTGAAGTTCAGCACCACAAGACATTTCTTCATACAAGTTCCCTTCTGTAACAGATATGTGTTGAGCCTCAAAAATACGGGTTTGAAGATTAGATAATGGATGAGTAGTTTGAAAGAGAATTGGTTTGAGGTGTTCCTTACGACTAAGTGCATCGGCCACAATATTTGCTTTACCGGGATGGTAGAGAATATTGCAGTCGTAGTCGTTCAGAAGTTCAACCCAACGACGCTGGCGCATGTTGAGTTCCTGTTGATTGAAAATATGTTGCAGACTTTTGTGATCCGTATAGATTATACATTTGGTTCCATAAAGGTAGTGTCTCCAAATCTTCAAGGCAAATACAACAGCACCAAGCTCGAGATCATGCGTTGTATAATTCTTTTCATGAATCTTGAGTTGTCTTAAGGCGTAGGCGATCACTTTTCCTCGTTGCATTAGAACACAACCGAGGCCTAGACGTGAGGCATCGCAGTAAACGACAAAGTCGTCGTTTCCGTCAGGAAGAGTTAAAATAGGAGCGTCGCATAGCTTCTTTTTGAGAGTTTGAAATGCCTCTTCCTGAGCAGGGCCCCACTCAAATATTTTGTCTTTTGTGTTAAGGCGGTGAGTGGAACTGCGATTATTGAAAAGTTTGAGATAAAGCGTCGATAATAACCTGCTAATCCAAGGAATGAATGGATTTCAGTAGGGGTATGTGGGGTATTCCAACTTCTTATGGCTTGGATATTGGCAGGATCGACAAGGATACCTTTGTCATTGACAATGTGTCCTAAAAATTGAACTTCCTTAAGCCAAAATTCACATTTAGAGAACTTGGCATAAAGTTGTTCTTTCTTCAGGAGTTCTAAAATTTGACGTAGGTGAGTTTCATGTTCAGACCTTGATTTAGAGTAAATGAGGATATCGTCAATAAAGACGATGACGAACTTATCAAGATAGGGTTTACAAACGCGATTCATGAGATCCATGAATACTGCAGGTGCGTTTGTTAATCCAAATGGCATAACGGTGAATTCAAAATGACCATAACGAGTGCGGAAAGCGGTTTTATGAACATCCTCCTCTGTAACACGAAGTTGATGATAACCAGAACGAAGATCGATTTTTGAAAAACAATTGGCTCCTTGAAGTTGATCAAAAAGGTCATCGATTCGAGGTAATGGGTATCGATTCTTAATGGTAAGTTTATTGAGTTCGCGATAATCGATACACATTCGGAATGTACCATCCTTCTTCTTGACAAATAAGACAGGTGCTCCCCAAGGTGAGGAACTAGGTCGAATGAATCCTTTGTCGGAAAGTTCCTGGAGTTGTTTAGATAATTCCTGCATTTCCGAGGGTGCTAGGCGATATGGTGACTTTGCAACAGGAGTGGCACCAGGAACAAGGTCGATGCGAAAATCGACTTGACGAACAGGAGGTAGACCCTTTATGTCTTCAGGAAAGACTTCAGGATAATCTCGAACGATTGGGATCTCTTCGATTTTATTTTCTTCCTCCCGAACTTCCATGATGTGGGCCAGAAATGCCACATACTCCTTGCATAAGTACTTTCGGGCTTTAGTACAGGACATGAGTTTCAGCCCGTTTGATGGTTTATCGCCATGAACCGTAAGGATTTGATTATTCGGACAAGGTAGACGAATGATTTTTTCAAAGCAAACAAGTTCAGCGTGATGTCGAGATAACCAATCCATGCCAATGATAATATCAAAGCTTCCAAGAATCATAGGTATTAAATCAATAGGATAGATGTGATCTTTAAAGTTTAGTGTACAATTGCGAATGATAGAATTAAGAGTGACTGGCTTTCCATCCGCAATTTCGACCGAAATGGAAGGATTAAGAATAGTACGTGGCATAGCAAGTAAGGGTTCAAATTCCAAGGAAACAAAACTCTTATCGGCACCCGAATCAAATAAAATAGAAGCGTAACGATTATTGACTAAGAACGTACCGTTAACGACTTCCTGGTTAACCTGAGCTTGATTGGTATTGAGATTGAAAGCACGAGCAGGTGCTCCACGATTATTGTTGATCGGAGGGTTGGTGTTTGCAAGTCTGGGAAAGGCATTGTGGAAGTGACCAGGGTCTCCACAGTTGTAGCAGGCTCGGATATTTGGAACTTGAGCATTCATAGGTTGAGTCAGACGTTGAGTCATAGGTTGAGTCCTCAAAGGTTGAGCTTGCATCGGAAAACGACAAACGTTGATCCTATGACCAAAACGTCCGCAATTGTCACACTTCCAGCAAGGAGTAGTGGTAGGATGATGATATTTACACATATGGCACTCAGGATGGGGTCCAACATAAGGTTTCTTGGCAGGAGGAGCAGCAGGTTTGGAAGGAGTAGCGGTAGGAGTGGTGGTTACAGCGAAGTTTTTAGCATTCCTCTTCCTTTTATTTGACTTAGCAGACGAGGACTCGGCTTTAACCTTCTTTTCCTTCCACTTGTTCTTAGTTTTTGCTTCCTTCTTGTATCCTTTCTGAGTCAAGTTCCCGGCTTTAACATGATTATCAGTCAACCTTCCAGCAAGGCGCATGGCTTCATCGAGAGTTGGGGGTTTACTTGCCCAGAGAGCATTTTGGATGATCATAGGCAGACCACCAATGAAATTTTCAATGCATATGTAGTCAGGAGAGGCCTTATCAGGTAACAAAAGTTTTAGTTCTTGAAAATGGTCCATATAAGCTTGACTTTCTCCACTGTCTTGTTCCAAATCATGAAATTCATCTTCGAGCATCTTCATTTCACTACGCGGGCAAAATTTTTCTTTGATTATATCCTTGAATTGACCCCAAGGTAAAGCCAGAGCGTTATCAGAACCCCGGAGCCGTTTTTCGCCATTCCACCAAGTAAGAGCTTTCTTGGTCAAAGAACTGCTAGCACGACAGACTTTCAAGTTTTCAGGGCACTCGCTATTGGTGAAGGTATTTTCCATACCTTCGAACCATTGGAGTAGACCGGTAGGGCCTTCAGATCCAGAAAACTTGGGAGGGTTACATGAGTTGAAATGCTTGAATAAGCAATTAGTAGCAGCATCGTGATTGTTGTGATTAGTATCCAGACCTTGTTGAAGTTGAACCATCATATTAGGAATGACGGTTGCCATCTGGGTGGCGATTAAAGAGGCCATTTTGCGGTCCTTGTTGCCCTTGCGTTGACCACGGAAACGAGTCGACATGCTAAAGAGAAAAATGTTCGTGAGACTAGTGATAAGACATGATTGATAATCAATTTGGAATACGAGTGGTTGTTGTATGTGTCATTAGAGAATCATAGAATATCAAGGATCTTTGTAAAACATAGAATTGCGTTGTCTTTGATAAAAATGGAGTGGTTCTCGTTTCCCGATTGGGAAATTACAACCGTGACTAATCAGAGTTATTAATAATTATTGGCAGTATATGACATGCTTTGGCCTAATAGGTTCTGACACTCTCACCAAGGGCTTCCAAATAGGCATCCAGTTCCATACGGCTGATCCGGATTTATACGCAATGCCTATTTGAATAGTCCTTTAGCTACCGGCATCTTCCCCCTTCCAGTTACTACATGTCTACTGACAGGAATCTAACCCCGATGGATTTAAAATCAGAAATCAATTTCCTAAAATGGCACGTAAGGCACCATTACTAAGGAAATAGGCTAGGAAGCCTGAAGATTCCGTGTGTGTCATGTGTTTTAGAAAGACAGGATTTTGAGAAAGGCATAGTTAAGTAGCATATAAGGACAATATATAGTATAGTAGGCATACAAACATGAGTTAATCATGTGGGACACCTAAGGCATAGTCTAGGTTATCCAGTTCTAATAACCTAAATCCCTATAGCCATGGCTCTGATACCAATCTGTCACACCCCAACCAACGGCGGAATATGTCGGGGCATGATGATTGTCCAGATGCTCATGACAACTAATTAAAGTTGAAATATATTTAACATGCCTTTTTATTTCATATATTGGAATATGTTACAAACAGAAACAGACAAAACATAACAACATAGATAATGTAATTTAAGCATCGTTTAACTAGGTCCAGCGTCCTATAGTGATCATATAGTGGCTCAAACACGATTACCTGCAACATGTATAAGATAAAGTGTCAACTACAAAAGTAGTTGGTGAGTAAACATAGGTTTAATACGTAATATCAGTATAAACCATGCGATCTATGTGTTAGGGAATGTTCATAGAATATGATAAACAAGTATTGTAATAGTGTAAACAACCACGTATCAAACCCTTGACAATTAGGCTTCCAATCACTTGATACCTCAAGGCAGGCCAAGTGGGTTGTCAAACCAATAGATCTATCACTGTTACCCCGGCTTGGTATGTTAAGGAGTACGCATGCTAGTGTAATAGTATTTGAAAGAGAATACAACAACAATGGTCCAAACAAGTTTAACACATCAAGAACACACATAACGAGCATAGGATTCGCATTTTGTTTTAGAGAAGTAAATATAGAGTTTGGAATTTGAGATAGAGATACATGTTACACCCGAAAGTATTAAAAGAGAAGGGGCTATGAATACTCACATGATAGGGAGATAGGATTTGAGAGATACGCTGAATTGGGAAAGATAAGTAACTTGGAGGTTATCCTAGAGGAGCTTGACTGCTGAAATTGAACTTCAAAGGGCTTCTGGATCGAGAGAATTTCAGAGAATAATGTTCGGTTGTGGTTTTAGGGTTTTTGAGAGATATTTGAAGGAATTCGTGAGTTTAGATGGATGGTTTGTGATGGTTTTTATACTACTCAGGTCGCAATTACAAGGATACACGTTAGGGAGTGACTAAGGGCTTGAAAACGACACCTGGATGGATCAGATCGAGGCAAAACTTATAGGAGAAGAAAAAAACACGTCACTGGTACGGGCCGCGTATCGCGCCAATCCCTCTAGTAGGCTTCGCGATACGCGAGCTAACTATGGGATTTGGCAGTTTTAGTCCCTGTACATTGTATTTGCATTTTTGACCCTGGACTTCTACCGAATTGTTATTTTATGCACTAGAACATTATAAAACATGTTTATAAAAGTTTCTAAGTCTCGGGACATGCTTGATGATATACGGATACGTGCGTTTTATAACTTTCAATAAGTTGCACTTTTAGTCCCTCAACTTTTGTTTTATGCGTTATACCTTTATGTCTTTCGATGTAACTGATGTTTTAAGTTCAAAATGATATTAGAATACTTTATTAATATTCATGAGACTCGGGATACGTTTATAAATATTTATTTTATATATATTTATTTATATATTATTTGTTAACAATTATGAAAAATCACCAAAATTCATTAAAATTCATCATATTTCACCATATTGATTCGTGATATAGAATTCATTAAATATAATGTTATGGAATAATAGAATGAGAAGTCTTGTACGAACTCCCGGTTAATACCGAAATCGCACGAAAACTCGTATTTTTGATACTTTTGTTTTAAACCTCGAACTTTTTACGAAACCTCACAAACATTTACTTGTGTGTATGACTAGTATTACTCACAAGTATTATATATGTTTAGAATGCTCAAGTTTTTTCGGTTTTACACAAATAACAAAAACGATCGAGTTAGGGATTTGATTTGTGATAAATTGAAACAACGAATGTCACAAATATTGTGATTAAAGGATTAAATCATGAAATATATGAAATAACAATATAAAATGTGAAATGATTCTTTATTGATTATCAACCATGATAGGAAACGGGTCGGGTATTTACAGATGGATTAACCGAAGTGTTACAAATTACACATTGTCCCCAATGTGGAATGGAACAAAAATAAAGCAGAATAAAAATAAACACACTAAAAATAAAATAAATAAAAAAAAACAAGTTGAAACGCGTTCACCTGAAACTCCAGAGACTCAGCACATCGACCGCAAACGAACCACCGCAAACTTGGTAACCAGAAATAATAAGAATTGTAAATTGAAATTTTTTCTGACTTACCTCCTCCAGGCGTATCGCCTACCTCACTGCATCTTCCAGGCGATACGCCTGGAGGTGCAAACATCCAGCCCGCATGAGACTTCCACGCGTATCGCCTATTACCTACCAACCGCCAGGCGATACGCTTGGAACGTGATTTCGAGAGAATTTCCAGATTTTGGCCTTAAAAAATTTTCTATCTCTTTTTCCTTGTCCTTCCAGGTCTCATAGTCGAATTTTTTCCAGCAACCTGCACTTTTGACCTGCACAACTCACATTTGCCAATTTCCAAATCTCCAGAATTACCTGCAAACACCAAAAACACAAAACCTAAAAGACGCAAAATGCACGAAAAATAAAAAATGCAGAAAATTAAAAACACAACTACAATACTATACAAACCGGACACTGCATCAATTAGCACAAAACTGAACCACAACCTCCCAAACCATCCGGAGGCTTCGATTTCACATCTTTCAACACAAAACTACCGACTTTCACCCGGTTCCTATCAGCACAACCACTAACTAACTTCTTAACCCATAAAGCAACTAACTTTAGCAAATGAAACAATTGTTTAACCTTCCAATGCTTGTATCGACCAGGAAGAAACTTAACTTTTTCTAGAAAACTCAACTCCGGGTCATTTTCACAAACAAGCAAAACTAACCTCCCCACACTTGGATTAAGCACAATCCTATCATCGAACTCACCTATGTCACCAAGTGTGGCTCTCCTACAACCATTCTCAACTACCAAACATTCTCCACCCACTAAATCCTCTCCGGGTTCTACTAACGGGTCAAAAATATCATTTTTATCAATCAACTCCTCTAACCCCCCGAGATCCTCCCCACACTTATCCTCAACTACTCGTTCACCCTCCAACCTATTCCCAACTACCAAATCTTCACCAGTGACATAACTAACACAACTATCCACCATAGACATGAAAGATCCTAGAAAGTACACGGACTCATTATTCTTGTCACTCGACCTACCAACCTTAAACTCAACCGACTCATCCTCAACCCTCAGAGTGATGGTGCCCGCGAAAACATCAACTAACGCCCAGGCGGTCCTAAGGAAGGGCCTACCTAAAATCAAAGGGCAGCTAGCATCATATGCACTGTTAACTACCACAAAGTCTATAGGGAACAGAAATTTATCAACTTGAACAAGTACATTTTCTACTATTCCCTTGGGTCTAACTACCGACCTATCTGCTAAAGAGATCGTCATCCTAGTCGGTTCTAACTCGCCTAATCCTAGGTGCATGAAAACAGAATATGGCATGATGTTGATAGAAGCACCTAAATCAGCTAAAGCACGTGTAACAGAACAATCACCAAAAGAGCAAGGAATTGTAAAGGTACCAGGATCTGTCAATTTCTCAGGTAACCTATTCTGGACTACAGCAGAACATTGGGCGTCAAGTGTAACATCAGAAAAACTTTCAAGCTTCTTTTTATTTGTTAACATGTCTTTTAAAAATTTAGCATACTTAGGCATTTGTTTTATAACATCAGTGAAAGGTAATGTAATCCTAAGTTGCTTAAGAAGCTCTAAAAACTGCCCATATTCACGCACATTCTTCTGTTGGATTAATCGTTCAGGATAAGGCACCTGCTTCAAATCATCCACTGTGATCGGTTGAGGCGCAAATCAAACTCTTTTCTTCTCCTTCACCACCTCCCACTTCAGCGGCTTCTCTCCAACCGATGATCTCTTCACTCCCTCAACCTCGACGTTTGGTGCGGTACTTGCTGGCGTTACGCTCTCGTGCACCCTCCCGTCAGGCGTCTCCAACATAATCTCCTCATCAACCGGCTCCTCAGCAACTACTTCCGGTGATGGACTCTGAACAACTCTCCCGCTCCTAGTAGTAATGGCATTCACATTGGCATTGGGGTTCTTGTACGTACTACCAGAAAATTGACCCCCACGGGAATTAAGCTCCTTCAGCTGCTTCGCAATATCACCCACCGAACGCTGCAAATCAAGGAACGAAGCTTGTTGATTCCTCAGTAACGTGTCATGCTCCGCCAGCTTCTTCTGTGTCCCCTCATCCCTTGCTACAATCTGCTGCAGGATCTGGATCTGGTTAGCTATAAGCTCTCTGATCTCCTTAAAACCAGCCCCGTCATCTCCTCCACCATAGTTATTCCTCGGTGGAAAACCAGGTGGGTTACCTCCCTCTCGCCATCCTGAATTTTGGCCACTCCTCCACCCAGACTGGAAAGAATTACCGAACTGGTTTCGGTTTCCAATATAGTCCACTTGCTCAGCGGGAGCAAGCGGGCAGTCTTGGGTGTCATGAGTGCCTCTACACAGCTCACATTTGGCTTTGATATGGAGTTTGATTTCTTCTAAAGCTTTATAAATATTCTCTAACTCCCTAGGTGGCATGGTTTCTGAGCCAATGTGATGGACACCCCGGGTGGAAGTAGCAGGTGCTAGTGATGTAGTCGGGGCCAAGGTGGCTCTCCGACCTCCGGGTGCCTGCTGTTCAGCAAGTGCGAAGCTCTCGAAAAGTGATTTACATTCGTCAACTGTGAGCTTCTCCATCATATGTCCTCCAGCCGAAATGTTGAACTCTTTCTGAACAGAATAAGGAAGTCCATTGTAGAACTTTTCTATGATCGCCAGTCCGTCAACCTGTGTTGCGGACATTTGCTCAGAAGAGTGTTGAATCTTCGTAAGCTACAGAATAAGGCTCTTCGGGATCCATGCGAAAGCTATGGATTTCCTCCCGAGTACGCGCAGCCTTGGCTGGAGGATGATATTTCTTCAGGAATTTAACACTTAGATCGTCCCAGGTGGCGATCGAATTTGGCGGAAGCGTCTCAAGCCACTCGGCGGCTCGAGACGTAAGGGAGAATGGGAACATACGCAGATAAATGATTTCGTTCGCGACTTCCGTGAGTCCGAACGTATTGCAGATTCGGGTAAAACGTGAGATATGCGTCGGTGCATCTTCGTCCTCACGTCCATGGAATTGAATGGAATGCGTCAAAGCGTTGATGACGTGGGACGGAACTTGCCAATTCGCGGTGTTGGCAATGTTGGGTTGAGCAATGGCAAACCGGGCCTCGGTGACTCCGGCGCTGGCCTGCTCGTGGACGGTGCGACGTGCCGCCATGGATGATAAATCGGGGAATGGAATGGGTTTGGTGTCGCGTGTGGTTTGTGTGGAAGAAGATGGTTTGGAGTGAGCGGTGGATATGATGAAAGCCTCTAGCTCCGTGCGAAGAAGGCGAAACCGTTCACAAATATCCGTGTCGGGATCAGAAAATGGTGAAAGCTCAGGGGGACCTCGTGAACGAGTGTGTGGCATAAAATGGGGAAACGACTCAAATAAACTTAAAAGGAAAAATTAAAGCTAAAAATCTAGACTCAAGAACGGAAATCCTAAGACTCTAGACACGGAAAAACCGAAAAGACTCAAATTTCCTAACGACGACCTAAGTTAATCTTGCTATTGCCAAGTATCCCCGGCAACGGCGCCAAAAACTTGATGTGTTCGGTACGACTCTAAAGATACTATAAACACTTAGACCTAAACCTAGACCTAGACACACCTAATTTTACCGAAAATACCTAAACTAAACCGAACCCTAAGGCAAGTGTACATGTCGGATTGTAGCTAAGCTAAGGCAAGACCGGGAATATCGAACCCTAGAGACACTCTATAGAAAAAATTAAACTTAGACCTAAGAAATGGAAATACTGAGTAATTTGGGTTTTTGATTGAATTAAGATTTAACAAACTTAACTAAACAATGAGCAAACAGACGAAAGCAGGAAAACCTTTGGGAGAATCAGAAAAGAGAAGAGTATCACCTAGACCTGAAATCCTACTTAATACCTGCAACCTCACTCAGCTTTGATTGATCTGATGGTGACTAGTTCACCTTTTAAGTCCTTCCTAGTTAACACTTCTAACGCCCGAACAAGAGTTCACCTTTTGGGTACTTCCTACCTCAACTAAACCTAGCCACCTTCGAACCTAATCTAAGGCACCCTAGACTAGCAGGAGCTACCAACAACTACCATGACCGACACGGAATAACAAGCTAATCAAACCCCTAGGACACTTCCTTTTGAGACAATGCAACCCTAGAATTTTAACTAACCCGATTACCCGTTAAACCTGTACCTTTTGAGTATCCAATTTAGCAGCACATTGCAATCAAATAACCAATCAACCATTAATGCAATAGTTCAAGGTAACCCTAAACTACACTTTAGCAATTAACCCTAAAGTTAACTACTTTAGATAATCTACCTAAACCGAAAGACATTCGCGGGTAAATCATGCATTAACAACCAACTAGCAATCTGTTTTCAACACACACAAGCATCAATCATGGCAATATATGGAATTTAATAGAAGTATAGCATCAATCAATCAACCAAAGACCGGGTAAAGTTGCGAATACTAAATATTCATTCAATTAGGTCTAGGCGATACAATCAGTTTTGCCTAGCCTCATGTTCAAGTCAAGAATAATAATAAAGATCATAACTTTGACAGAAATCATAGGTTCAATTAAATCCAAGACAGGAATTGGAAGAGAAACACAAAACCCGAATGTTGAATGATTATGAAGTTATGATCCTCAGATGTTTCCTCTCGATCCCAGCCTTCCTCTTGCTCAGAAAATCGCCTCTGGTTCGCCCTCTGCCGTCTGGAAGTCGTGATTGCCGAATTGAAACCTAAAAATCGAATTTATATCGCGAAACCTCTTTCTGCGGGTTTTAGACCTCCAAGCGTATCGCTTGGAGGTGTGTCCTTTCTAGGCGATACGCCTACAGCCTATGTCACGACAATTTAGTCGGTCAAACCGACTTAAAGCTCCGTTGACTTGATCTTTCCGCGCGAATCGCCTTCCAATCATCGAGTCCCAGGCGATACGCCTGGGACTGCTTGTTCAGCACTTCTCCTTCTTTTCTTGTTAACTTCTTTCTTGGCCTCGGCACTTCACAAAACTGCAAAACTTACATAAAAATATAAAAAGGACCCAAAGACTCAAACTTAACTAAAAACAACTAAAACAAATGGAAACCGACTCAAATTGACTCAATTATATAAAGAAAAGACCCCGGAAATGAGATGTGTTTACAACACATCATGGGCATGGATTGGCTATCCAAACATCAGGCGGAAATCGTTTGTCAAGAAAAAGTCATACGCATACCCGTAGCAGGAGGAGAAGTACTCTCAATTCAGGGCGAAAAGGGAGGTGCTGTCTCCGGAATCATATCATACCTTAAAGCGCAAAAGTGTCTTCGGAAAGGACACGTGGCAATCCTGGCCACAGTTACGGACCAAACCAGGGTGGAGAGCAAAATTGAAGACTTTTCGATAGTACGTGATTACTCAGAGGTGTTTCCTAAGGAATTACCTGTCCTTCCTCCGATCGACAAGTAGAATTTGGGATTGACCTCGCTCCAGGAGCAGCTCCGATCGCGCGTGCACCATATCGTCTAGCGGGGAACGAATTAAATGAGTTATCCACACAGCTGCAAGAACTGTTAGATAAAGGTTTTATTAGACCTAGCTTGTCACCCTGGGGAGCACCGGTATTATTCGTCAAGAAGAAAGATGGCACATTTAGGATGTGCATTGATTACCGCGAACTCAACAAGGTCACTATCAAGAATCTATACCCTCTTCCACGAATAGATGATCTTTTCGACCAGCTTCAAGGATCGAGTTACTATTCCAAGATTGATTTAAGGTCTGGTTACCATCAGCTTCAAGTCCGTGAGGAGGACATCGAAAAGGCAGCCTTCAGAACACGCTACGGTCATTATGAATTCTTGGTCATGCCTTTTGGGCTGACAAATGCACCAGCTGTGTTCATGGATCTCATGAACCGTGTGTGCAAGCCCTATCTGGATAAATTCGTCATAGTATTTATCGACGACATCCTCATCTACTCCAAGACGAAAGAAGAACACGAGGAACATCTACGGTTTTATAAAGGGATTTTCTCAGTTAGCTCACCCATTGACCGCTCTTACGCACAAAGGGGTTCAATACAGATGGGGTGACAAGGAAGAGGCAGCCTTCCAAACTTTGAAAGAGAAACTTTGTACTGCACCAATATTATCTCTACCTGATGGGATTGACGACTTTGAGGTGTATTGTGATGCGTCAATCCAGGGACTCGGATGTGTGTTGATGCTAAGAGGTAAAGTCATCGCATACGGGTCAAGGCAATTAAAGTCTCATGAGAAGAATTACACAACTCACGACCTAGAGTTGGGCGATGTTGTATTTGCCGTGAAATTTTGGAGACACTACTTGTACAGTATAAAGTGTACGATATTCACTGATCGCAAGAGCCTCCAACACATATTTGAACAGAAGGAACTCAACATGAGGCAACGTAGATGGGTCGAATTGCTAAACGATTACGATCTTGCAATAAAGTATCAACCTGGCAAGGCCAACGTTATGGCCGATGCCTTGAGTGGAAAGGAACATGTTAAACCTAGAAGAGTTCGAGCTCTCCAATTAACAATCCATACGGGGCTACCGGATAGACTCTGGGATGCTCAGAAAGAGGCCTTAAAGGAGGAAATTTCAGGTCTGAATCATTACGTGACGTCTATGGAACTTCTGAAGTTAAGTCTGATGGACTTCGTTATTATAATGACCGTATATGGGTACCTTTCCATGGAAATCTTAGAGAACTGGTGATGGACGAGGCCCACAAGTCCCATTATTCGATCCATCCGGGTTCTGACAAAATGTATCAAGACCTAAAGGGGTTATATTGGTGGCCCAATATGAAAGTTGACATTGCTAGATATGTTAGCAAGTGCTTGACGTGCGCAATGGTCAAAACGGAGCATCAAAAGCCAGCAGGATTACTGCAACAACCTAAAATTCCTGAATGGAAATGGGAAGAAATCTCGATGGATTTCATCACGGGATTGCCCCGTTCTTCTGGCGGTAACGATATGATTTGGGTTATCGTTGACCGATTAACAAAATCCGCTCATTTCCTAGCTATCAAGGAAAGTGACAAAACAGAGAAACTTGCAAAGATATACC
Source organism: Deinandra increscens subsp. villosa (assembly GCA_039602395.1). Classification (NCBI taxonomy): domain Eukaryota; kingdom Viridiplantae; phylum Streptophyta; class Magnoliopsida; order Asterales; family Asteraceae; genus Deinandra; species Deinandra increscens. Next base: position 115,812,089 of record JBCNJP010000027.1, on the reverse strand, counting down.
TCAAGGAGATTGTCAAGCTTCACGGAGTGCCTTTATCCATTATCTCTGACCGAGACCCTAGATTTACTTCAAATTTTTGGATATCCTTACAAGAGGCGATGGGCACTCGCTTAGATATGAGTACCGCGTATCATCCTCAAACAGATGGACAGACTGAGCTTACTATCCAAACTCTCGAGGATATGCTTAGAGCATGTGTGCTCGACTTCGGAAAAAATTAGGAGACACATTTACCACTGGTAGAATTCTCCTATAACAACAGCTACCACACTAGTATTGGAGCCGCTCCATTTGAGGCCTTTTACGGACGAAAATACAGATCGCCGGTCTGTTGGGCCGAGGTCGGTGAGAGCCAACTCACTGGACTCGAACTAGTGCAGGAGACCACTGAGAGAATCGTGCAGATCAGAAACCACATGAAAGCGGCAAGAGATAGACAAAAGAGTTATGCAGATAAACGCCGAAGGCCGTTAGAATTTGAAGTCGGCGACAAAGTACTACTAAAAGTCTCGCTTTGGAAAGGCGTTGTACACTTTGGCAAGCACGAGAATTTGAATCCCCGTTATGTAGGACCATTCGAGATCAACGAAACCATTGGTCCGGTGGCTTACCGTTTAAATCTACCACCTGAATTGGATAGAGTACACAACGTGTTTCACGTTTCAAACTTGAGAAAGTGTTTAGCTGATGACACTCTTATAGTTCCATTAGAAGAACTGCAAATCGATGAACAACTGTGATTTATCGAACAACCCGTGGAAATCATGGTACGTGAGGAGAAAACACTAAAACGAAGTAAAATCCCATCGTCAAAGTGAGATGGCAATCTAAGCGTGGACCGGAGTTCACGTGGGAACGAGAAGATCAGATGAGAAAGAAATATCCTCACCTATTTGATCAAGCCTCAACATTTAATCAAGGTATGAGTTAAATTTTGGGACAAAATTTCCTTAACAAGGGGATGATGTAGCAACCCTAAAATTTTTCTATTCTTCCACATAAACCATAGCAACATAAGGCAATTTTCGGGACGAAAATTCCTTAACAAGGGGATGATGTAACAACCGGCAATTTCCCAGGTTAACCCCGTTAATAACTTGTGTTATATTTCGATAACGTCCGTTACCTCAGTTAACTAGAATGGTTACACGAGCACTGCACATGAGTCTAGACGTCGGTTAACTTACTTGAATGTATATAATTTATAATTTTATATAAATTATATTTTATGATTTCATACGAATAATTTGTCATTTTATGTGACAATTCCAATTATAATTTTATATTCTCTCTGTCAACATATATATGCAGTACATTTTCACGATTATGGTGTGTCAACGTATCACAAAACCGCACATGACTTATGATTAAAACATCGTTGGTATTACACATAGTAAATCTATGATTTTATGTGAATCACTTATATAATTATAAGTTTGTATTTATGATTTTATGTGTGTCAATTAGGGCTTGCATTCTAAATATGTAATACGTTGATTTTATTCGGTGAAACTCACGTATACATATGGTTAAAGTATCTTCCTTAACTCCCGTTAGTGTTCGTCGTCGATTGCTAACTTTGAGGGACTGCTTTTGTAATTTACAAAATTCATTCCACTTGAACAAACCTGGAGGGGCTCACTTCGTAATTATCTAAACTTGGCATTTTATTATGTAAAACATGCAGGGACTAGTTTGCCAATTACCCAAAGTCAATCTGGTGACTAAAAAAAAACGTAACCGACGTCGAGCTTCCTCCCTGCTAACCGTCTCTCTTTCATAACTCAATTCAATACCAGTGTCGGTTATGTTTACATCCCATTCGATCGGTCACAAGCAATCAATCATTAGTAGGATAGAGACTCAATTGATCACCCTCACCATCTTCCTCTTTTCCTTTCGTTCTCTCTCAAACTCTCCCCCCTAGCTCGTTTTTTTTCTTCTTTCGGCGACACCAAGAACCACCACTGGCCGCCACCGATACACCACTATTCAAGCACAACTGAGATCGTGAATTACCACTGAGCAACCCCGAGGCATTGGTTTCGGGAACGGAGCGACGTCGAACGTCCGATTCGAGATTTTTCGGTTTCGTTTTGGTTTAAAAAACGCATCTAAAATCATCACCGATTCGAGGTGCTTGGTAGCTACACAAGACTCAGAGTCTTACTAGATTGTAGCAGCGCACCCTAAGGTGAGTTTCACAACCATTACGTTACGTCCGGTTTTGGACGATAACAAACGCAAACACGTTACACCCGGGTTAGGGTGATAACATGACAACGATTATGTATGATTAAAGTAGAAATCCAGTATATATCACATGTTCACGTAAAATGCTTTATCTTTGAAAGTCCTTACTTATCGAACCGTTAATAGCAAATAGCGAGGGGATATTGGGTAGTACTACTGGGGTCTGACAAACCCCACTCAGCGGGCACGAGATGCACCACCCACTGGCGGTCGGACTGAGGACAATGTCAGCCTAAACTTACCGTGATCGAGTAGACACGGGGAAGGCAAACCACGTAAGGAATTATTCCTGCAACTAATTGGTCAGCTTCGGTTGCGAACGTTTTAGTGACATGAACTTAGGCTCGCTACCTACGATATGGATTGTACTGTTAATATACATGCTTACATACGAATAAAAACTGTTGTATTCGTACTGCATAACTATACTAGTTATACTTATGTGCTTATGTGAACTCACCAACATTAGTTGACACTTGCTCTTATGCATGCTTTGCAGGACGCTAGGAGGATCTGATTTTTGGGCACGTACGTTGTCTAAAACCTGTTAATTTGGGAATTGGTTTTCAAATCTTTTCAACTTGAGTTGGTATTTACTCATCGGGCGCTTGCTTGCGCAACTTGACTTTTATGAGATTCCGCTAAACTTTAACTCTGGTTTGATATTTCCCGTTTGGAAATATACTTACAATTTAAACCTTTAACTTATGTTTGATGTAACTAATGACTCGGGTCCTGGTCTGGTTCACACCCCACACGGTAAAACTCCGTTAGTGGAAATTGGGGGTGTGACATGGTTAGTCAAAAGAAGAGAATCAACAAATACGTGAATACACCGGATGCCCATATCTTTAGCCAGTTGCAATCCAGCAGTTAAAGCTTCATACTCAGCTTCGTTATTGGTAGCCTGGAATACACAATATATGGATAGTGGTATTATGTCCCCCCTGTGGCGATTTTAGCAGGATGTCCAACCCTGTTCCTCTAACATTTGAGGATCCATCAGTGTAAAGGATCCAGTTTTCTTGGAGCTTCTCAAGCTGTTGGACTTCCATTTCAACTTCTGGTTCTATGTCACTGCAGAAATCCACCATAAAGTTAGCCAAGGCTTGGGATTTTATTGCTCTCCTTGGCTCATACTCTATATCATAGGCACTCAACTTGACTGCCCATTTAGCTATCCTACCTGACATCTCCGGCTTCCTGAGAACTGCCTTAATAGGATAGTTAGACTTTATAATTATAATATGAGTCTCAAAATAACGTCTAAGTTTAGTGGAAGCCATTATAAGAGCTAAAATTAATTTTTCAAGGTGAAAATACCTGGACTTTGCGTCTAGCAGAGTTTTACTTGCGTAATATATCGGATGCTGCTGACCTTGGGGGCCTTTTACCCGGACTGCACTGACTGAGCTTCTGGAAACAGCTAGATACACATAAAGCGGCTCCCCATCTTCTGGTTTCATTAGCAGCGGGGCTGCTGGCATGTAGTCTTTTAAACATGTCAAGGCTTGTTCATGCTTCTTAGTCCACTCAAACTTCTTGTTTTTCCTTAGAATATCATAGAAATTCTTGCTTTTCTCTGAGGATCTTGAGATGAATCTGTTAAGTGCTACAATCCTTCCCGTCAATCTTCGTACTTCTTTTACATTTGATGAGGACTTCTGTCAGGACCGATTTTCACATCAAGAATCCTGATCTTGAGCAAGAACGAGGGTCAGATTAAAAAACCCATAAAAAGATGAAGATGAAGAATCATAGAATAATCAAAGACAAGAAAGATTATGATCAAAGTCGAATGATTTCATTAATCGAATGATTACAATCAAGAAACATGACAACACTCTCTCTCTAGAAATCCATGACTCACTCTCTCTCTCTAGAATGGAAATCTCACACTCTACAAAAAAATCATCATCTCCACACTCAGAGACTCTTTCTTGTAATGGGCACCCTCACTATATATATAGTGAGGGTGACTAACAACAGAAACATAAATGAACAAAATTACAAGTAAAACAGATAAACATAAATATTAATTAAATCAAAGTTGATTTAATTAATCCGAAGCTTGACTTGCTCGAACCGATCTTCCATTGACTTTTACGTTGAATGTTGACCCGAACGTTGACTTTTCCGGAAAACGGTCTTCGGTCCAAACTGCAAGCCTCGAGCATCACAACCCGCGTCTCTGAATCAACTCACATGGAGTCTTCAGTCGAATGCTTCGGTAAACAGATTTGATGGCGTCAGTCACATAGATTTTAAGTTCCAACAATTCCCCCTTGAATGATGCTTTCAAAACTGTTCAACTGCTGAAGAATCGCTCTGGCGTACATCTTCAATGAGAAACTGATAAACCGGAGACAATCTATCGTTGAAATTCCCCCTCTGAATAAGCTTCTTCTGTTCTTGTTGCTCCAGTTGAGAGCCAAGTGCTGCTGCTCACTCGGTTCACACGGTCCGGTACAATACTGAGAAAATGCTGAACATCGGAGTCATAACCGCAACAAACTGAATCAGATAAACCAATCAAACACTGAAAATGCTCTAACTTCAGATAATCGACCCGATATCCAAATCCATAATAATTCCTCTTATTTCTCTAAATCTCTCCAAAAACATCCAGTCGGAAGCGTAAAATCAGATGCAGAGAGTCGAACCGTCGCGATCGGAAGCCGGATGCTGACAGTTGTGAATGAACCATAAATAAATCTTGTGTTCCGCGTGACTGAGGTTGGATGCGAAAATAAACATCAAATCGGAGAAAAACTGAGATCCCGAGCTTAAAATAATCATAACCGGAGTCTTCGTAAATTTGGGCGAAGAAAAATGAGCTCGGAATAGTATTCCGTGAAGATTTCTGCGAAATACTGGTGAAAACGGCTCAATCGAAAAAATTCTGTCAATTTTCGTCAAGGAACGGCTTCTTGAGAGATTTAACCGGATAAATTCCAATAATTAACTGAGATTCCAGTTAATCCGGTTAGTTGACATCCGCGCTGCATCAGCTAAAAATAAACTGTGAGATATAACGAGAAAGCTGAGTAATTAACCGGATAATAAAGCTAACCCGTCAGTGATCCATAGCAAACATTACGCGCGACGTCAATAAACGAGAACCCCAATAAATAAAATGGAATAAATCCGAGACAAATAAAAAATTTCTCAATTCCGTTCGACGTTATTTCCGTTAGTCTTGTAAAAGACTGATCGAGAAAACCCCGCATTTAACGAAAATGCTAAATATTTAATTAGAGGAATTAAATTTCTCAAAGAAAACCATAATCCATGTCATGAGCCAATAGCAAATCAGATTTGAGGAATACAGCAGATCCAACGATGCAGAACAATCAGATCCGACGACTGTGGGGCGTGATCCGCGTGATAGGGCTGAGGACCAATCAAGAGGTGAAAGCAACAAGCTGTCCAACGGCTGTCTTAAACAGCTGTGGTCCCACTTGTTTCTCAGCACCAATCAGAGGGAGACAACAAAATGAGGTTAACGGCTCCTTTTGAGAAGCTGGTCACACCGAAATTCTCATGCATCCAATGATAAATAGACAACGATGGGGCAAGCCAACAAACTCAAGGAGAGAGACATTCCCTGCTATCCAATTAGTTCGAGCCACATCATCCATCTTCTACCTCAATTCTGAGACCACCGAAACCCTAAGTTCAGCTCATCGGAAAAACGCAAGCACTCCGAAAAAACGTAAATCACCATAACTCGATGAAAACTTGACGAAAGCTGATGATTCTTAGCTAGTTGAACTCGTATGATGATTCTCTATCATCCTGTACGACCAGAATCCTCTGAGACAAACTCGAATAAAAACCCCAAAACAAGTCCGCTAACCTTCCCAAGTCCGCTAAAGCTTATTTAAGTCCGCCAAAGCATACAGAGAAGTTCGCTAACCTTTGCTGAAGTTCGCTAAGCTCAGAAGTCTGCTAAGCTAAACAAGTTCGCTAAGGCAAAACTTAAGTTCGCTAATAAGCTCAACAAGTCCGCTAAGAACACGCCAAGTTCGCTAAGAACACTGGAAGTTCGCTAAGGCAATCTTCAAACCTTCAAACACTTAGAGAAATCTGGAAAACTGATGAACTTGAAGAAGTTACTTGGTGAACTCGAATCTGTCCAGAAATGTAAGGAGAACCCGTAATGATGCACGAAATGAGAAGCTAAACCATTCACGAGACTATTGTGGCCACCAACAACCCATAAACAGTAGCAAATCAGTTCAAAACAGTCCTCAAATTCTGGAAATGTTCAAGAACACGAAGAACACCATGAAACACACACTAGTATGTGTTTTTCCAGATCTGCCTAATCGGTTGAGATTCAGACAAAACGGATGCTTCCAATGGATCCGGAATGCGTTTTCCACCGAGAATCATACCTCGTTTCATCCAAATACATGAAGAAACGCCCAGAAAACAGAGAAACAAACCCAAAATTCTTCAAAAAGCCCTAAAAACGGGAAAACTCAACAGTTACGTTTTTCAGCTCGGATCTTCAAATTTCTCACTGATTTGAATATGTAGAAGATAAAAATCATCAAGATAGACTCCATGAACAATAACCTAACATCTAACAACATCAGATCTGTCCAGAATCCATCCAAAATGAAGAAAAATGAGAAAAAAGTCTCAAAAATGAGTTTTCAAATCTTCACCATATTCAAGCTCAAAATCACAGATTCGAGTGACCAGATTCACGGTGAAATGAATCTGATCGGTACCCGCTCTGATACCATTTGTCATGACCGATTTTCATATCAAGAATCCTGATCTTGAGCAAGAACGAGGGTCGGATTCAAAAACCCATAAAAAGATGAAGATGAATAATCATAGAATAATCAAAGACAAGAAAGATTATGATCAAAGTCGAATGATTTCATTAATCGAATGATTACAATTAAGAAATCATGACAACACTCTCTCTCTAGAAATCCATGACTCACTCTCTCTCTAGAATGGAAATCTCACACTCTACAAGGAAATCATCATCTCCACACTCAGAGACTCTTTCTTGTAATGGGCACCTTCACTATATATATAGTGAGGGTGACTAACAACAGAAACATAAATGAACAAAATTACATGTAAAACAGATAAACATAAAATATTAATTAAATTGATTTAATTAATCCGAAGCTTGACTCGCTCGAACTGATCTTCCGTTGACTTTTACGTTGACCGTTGACCCAAACGGTTAACTTTTCCGGAAAACGGTTTTCGGTCCAAACTGCAAGCCTCGAGCATCACAACCCGCGTCTCTGAATCAATTTACATGGATTCTTCAGTCGAATGCTTCGGTAAACAGATTTGATGGCGTTAGTGACATAGATTTTAAGTTCCAACAACTTCAAATTCAATATTGCTTTTATTTTCTCTGGACTTGCTTCGATTCCTCTTTCAGTGACCATGTAGCCTAAAAATTCTCCGGCTCGCACCCCAAAGTGGCACTTGGAAGGGTTGAGCTTCATGTTATACTGATCAAGAATGTTAAAGGCAGTTTGGAGATCCCTGACATGTTCTTCTGCCTTCTTGGATTTCACTACCATGTTGTCTATGTAGACTTCCATCGTGTCCCCCAGTTGTTCTTTACACATCATGTTGACGAGCCTCTGATAGGTGGCACCCGCATTTCTTAAACCAAAAGGCATAGCAGTATAACAATAGATACCTGTCGGAGTCATAAAAGCTGTATGCTCCTGGTCACATGGTTCCATTTGAATTTGTTGGAATCCTGCTGAGGCATCCATGAAGGTGAGCATCTCGTGACTAGCTGTGGCATCCACCATTGCATCAATATAAGTGGAAAAGGATCCTTAGGATAGGCTTTATTCAAGTTTGTGTAGTCAACACAAACTCTCCATTTTTCGTTCTTCTTCTGGACTACCACCACGTTCGCTAACCACTTAGGATATTTGACTTCTCTGATCATCTTGGTTTTGAGAAGCTTGTCAACTTCCTCCTGGATGATAACATTCTTCTCGGGAGCGAACCTTCTCTTCTTTTGCTTTTGGGCCTGAAAGAATGATCTAAACCAAGTTTATGGGTAATAACATGTTTAGGGATACCTGTCATGTCCTCATGCTTCTAGGAAAAAGTTGAGGTTTTGGCTTTCAGAAGTGGCTTTCAGAAGCTGAATTAATTCTCATTCAACACATGTGTCACACCCCTAAAAATCCACGCGCGGAATACCACCGCAGGGAGCGTGACAAACCAGGTTCGCTGTCAATTAGTTACACCAAACGACCAATAATTAATGAAGATGTTTCATATTTCATTAAATTATAATTTCAGAGTTTTACAAATGCGGAAGCGTAAATACAATGAAAACATTAAAGTAAAAACAGTGTCACCCAAGGTGACGCGACTTGACCAAAGACACTAAAAGTGTTTCAAGACTCATGCATGCGTACTCGTGATACTCGATCATTTACAACCTGAGAATAACATGTTAAAAAGTGTCAACGCAAAGGTTGGTGAGTTCACAGGTTTATCAGTTGAAAAACAGTTCAAGTTGAGTTTAATATTGTTTGTTCAACAACAATCAAGTTGTAAGAGCATAATCACTAATATATATCAAATAGCTAGCTAGGCTATATACATGAAACTTCGCACGTTGATGGTCACTGAAGCTAACAGTTGTTTATAGTTTGCCTTGGTGTGTTTAGGACGAATATAACACCCGTTCGATATCCAATCGTGCCAGAGCGACTGACCCGGGTGGGGTTTGTCAGACCCAGTAGTACTACAATATATTTCCCGCTATCGTCATTAATACTAACGGTACCATAAGAAGGACTTTGTTGTATCAGTGTGCTACAAGTACTTCAAGTGATATATACAAGTCTAATTATCTCAGTTGTGTAAATCATGCATGTTAATCTCCCCCAACAGGATTTAAAACAGTAAAATGGAGCCATGAAACTTACCTTCGGGTGCACAGCAATTCCAGATAAATAATAATAGCAAGTAGCAAGTAGCAACTAGTAGGTCTTGTGTACTTTATCAAACACCTAACGAGCATATACATATATAAGTGTGTGTTCGACTAAAAACGATAATATCTAATGTAAACGACGTAAACAAATAATCGTGAGATCCAGAACAAGTCGAGGATGACACGTTTTTTTTAATCCGAGCGATTATCGAAATAACGTGAAAATATATTATATAACGATAATATATATTTTCTATATTCAAAGATCCAAAAATCCAATATATATATATATATATATATATATTTATATATATATATGTATATATTTATATATATATATATATATAAAACCAAACCCGCAACCGACGTTAATAACGAGTGTACAATCGAGATAAATTTATTTAAAAGTTAACAAAAATATTGGATCGTTAAAATAAGCCAGTAATATACGTTCATATATTAATCTTTGAAATATATATATATTACCTTTTATGTAAAACTCATAATTCTTAGATCAATATATACGAAGATATACAAAAAAAAAACTATATTTAGTTCAAAACGTCAAAGTTTACGAATTTAAGAGTCCAACACACATTTTACAGGTCTAAACACTCTCAAGAAACCATTCTAAGCGAGTTTTAGTTCACCGTATGGCCTCAAATCGCAAAAATAAAGAAAACAGAAAAAGAAGATGTCATCGGGGATTGAACCCGCGACCTTTCGCCTAGCAGTCCAACGACCTAACAACTAGGGCATATCATCAACTTGGTTATACGAGGCCTAGAAATCGTTTTATCTGTTGGACAAGGCCAGAACCAGGTTGAAAGAACAAAAACAGAAAACAAAACACGGAGGCCGGGACTCGAACTCGCGACCTCAACGTTACGGCGTCCGAGACATAACCACCAGGCTAGAAGCTGCTTTTGATTTAAAATCAGAACATGATTTTTTTATAAACTTTGGTTGCTATACCCTTTTCTTCTTCCTTAAAACTCCGGTTATCGGAGTTTTATTCCGGTCACCGGAAAACCGTACAACATGAATATAATACACATAATGATGCGACTAACGTCAAGGATTTCTTACCTCGAATCGGAGATGAGTTGCGACGTGTTTTTGATGCCGAAAACGAACCCGAATGCAAACCCGACAATCCCAAACGCATCTCGGGTTGATGTTGGGTTGCTTCCCGGTTGCCTTTTTTTTATGCTTGATAGCCACAGAAGGGTATTCGATGGTGGTGTTTTGGTGGAGCAACGATGGCCGAATGGAGGTTTAGAGTGGTGATGTGGTTTCGTCAAAAGAAAATGTCGAGAGGGAGAAGGTGAACGGGAGGAGGAGAGGTTTGTGGGTTGAGTCTTTGGTGATTAAATGATCACCATGGTGTTAGTAATTGAGAAGGGAAAGTTAATTCGGTCGGTTACAGGAAACAGAAGCGTTGCCGCCATCGGTTATCCTTTGAAGGGTTCCAAATTGACTTTGTCATGTTGTCAAGACTAGTCCCTCCACCAATTACAAAAATAGAAACCAGGTTTAGGAATTTACATGGTAAGCCCTTGCAAGTTAGTTAACTAAAAAGGAGTTTGGGGCTTGGCAGAACTAGTCACTCCAGTTTAAAGACCCTTAACGAACCCTAACGGGGGTTGACGAAGATAACTTTAACGGAATATATATGCGTATATGCCAAAATATAAATAACGTAAAGTATTCATAGAATATAAACCCTAATTAGTCCACATCAAATAATGATACATGTAAGGCTTCATTTATGTCGCAAATATAACTCACATAAAATCATAGAACACTACATTTAATTATGTGATATCTTGTTGCATAAAATCATAAAATAACATGTGAATATATATGTAAATATATCACATGAAATCATTAGTTCAATTGTCACATAAAATAACAAATCGTTCACATGAAATCATAACATATGTTTTACATAAAATCATAAAATATAAAACGTCTAAACTCAAGTGTATGCTCGTACTGCTAGCTAGACAAACCCTAGAATACAAGTCAACGCAAGACAATCTCATAAATGTTCACACAACATTTATATCAATTTAGGTTTATTTAAATCAGGAAAGGACCTTAAAAGACGAATTGTCACAGTATCCCCTTGTTGAAGAATTTTCGTCCCGAAAATTGCACAACGTGGCTAGTGAGTTGGTTAAGAGGAAGGAAACATTTTCTAGGTCGTCACATCATCCCCTTGTTGAAGAAAATTTCGTCCTGAAATTTGAATCATCGTCTATTGTTAGACGAGCCAATTTTAATAGTAACCCATCGGAAGAATCCGAGTTCTCTACTTCAAGAGTAGTGATGGACGTTATATCCAGGAATGTATACAACGCTTTGAGGAGATGTCGAATGTTTAAAAGGTTTCGAAAGGAATTCAAATCAAAAGCATAGATAGTGGTTTCTTGATCAAGCGTTTCTACGAAAAAAGTCAGGCGATTGTATTACAGGGATCGTGTCGAGTGACAAGGCCGAACAGTGTGACATGATAACATAAGTAACTAAAATCAAAATTTTTAAAGCGATGAAGGGTCCGTAATATGTCCGAGTAGCCTCCAGGTATCGTGTGCAATGCTAGGAGTGATTCTCATTTAGTATTTCGCTTCCGCTTAAGGTATTTGCATTTACCAATAACCCAGTTGAATCGGAGAGAGGGAATTTGAGTATAACAAAATTATGCATCCATCATGTCAATTAGTGTTTGTCTAATCTGCCCGTTGTTTAATGATAACGCAAAGGTTAGAATTCGCCTAACATCTAGCAAGTAGCATAGAATTACACATGACTGGTCAAGTTAACATTAGTACCCATTGATTGGTTTAGTACCTTATAGATTTATGACCAATTAAGTTCACATGATTTATAATAACATTCATATCCACATTTCATGCAATAACAGTTCAGATAGCATACGCGTTTCTACGAAGATCTCTTTTAAAGGTTGATGCGGTCAAAGCGTACTAGCATGCAATATCCTGAATGTTTTACCATACAGCGCATACAATTGTCCCAACACCTTATATACTAGCATACGATCCTAACATGACATATTTCCAGCATATAAGTTCATAAACTAACCAACACAACCCATACGGTGCAAAGTTGACGGGGCAACTTCACACAGTCTTGTCATTCCCACCGAGGTAGGAGACTAGGACCTTGTATGGCGTATGGTTTTCATATTCAATCAAGTTAATACATTCAGAACATCTCATTCTCTGGTTCCTAACACGTTTTCTACGCATAACTAATCATGCAATTCTACGCAACTTATGTTTAAACTGGCACGCCAATAATTATTCAGTTTCTATGCTCTAAACATAGAATTAGATTCTTAAGTTTAGCATGCATAAACACATATGTTTTATAAACATTTTTCATGAGATGATCAGAAGCAAACAAACTATTTATCATGGTTAAAATGGTTCAACAGTTGCTCCCATACTAAAATATAACTAGTAACACACTAATTTTGTGACAAAAGGATTGAGGTCTAAAGAGAAATCCAATCAAGAGCTTTTCATTTAAAAGGTAAAGCGTAGCAATTTGTTTTAGAAAAGAATTACTCAATCCTGTTAAGAATTATTCAATAAATCACATAGGCAATTAGGTTCGAATTGAAGTTGGAGTTCAGTATCATACAACATATCATCATGCACATTACCTTGCTAAAGAATCCAAAAATTTAGAGTGAAGATCCAACAAAATAAAAGTGTAAACTATGAGGTACCAAACTTCAACAAGTGATTTGCAGGATGACGCATGGCATCAAGCATGAGAATAGCAAATAGAGGAAAAGCGCCAACGGCTTAGTTCATGAATTCGAGTAAGTGATGGGATAACAAGTTTATAAAAGTCGCAACTATACATTTCAAGGATGACATGTGAGTTTAAAGTTGCACTGGTGAGGATACCAGCAAGGAGGATGCAAATAACGTAATGGATAGTATAAAATTCAGAGAGAAATATATATAGTGTGCTTGACAGGTTTTGGCAAGAATTAGCTTAAATAGATATTGAAATGAATGTGTCAACGGTTATACAATCTAATAGAGTAAACGTCTCGTTAGAGAAATCTTCATTGTTTAAGCTCAACAGTGTGTCCAATCTCCTTGGTGTCCTTGCGCTTCATGTGTCATGCTTCCTTTCTTGTCAAAACATAGGTTCAAATGGTCTTCAAAAGTAAGGTAGGGTACAAAAGTTTTATAAAGGGTATCTGCAAAACAAAAATATCAGGATGTTCAAAGGTGGCTTTGGCTTGGGTTGCCTGGGCAGATGTGTTTTTGTTTTTTTTTGTTTTTTTTTTGCTAGGGTTTAGTGCAGGTTTACCGCGGGTCAAAAGATCCAATCGGGCGTTCCATAGAAAAGATCGGGAGAGTATCTCTTTAGTGATAGCGAGAAAGTATATAAAAAAGGGACAGTCAAATTAAAAATAGTTTTCCTGTAAAGGGAGGTCAATCTACTTCCTAACTGTTGGAGTTGTTCTTTCGATCATGCGGTTTGTCACTAATAAGAAAAAAAATCTATGGTTTTTTTTTATATATTTAAAACGTTGATGGTCATCTGAGTCAGAACTCACGTCTGAGTCATGACAGGAAATTAGCTTTAGGAGAGTTTTCTTCTAGACTCGGACAATTGAAAACACGGAGTTCGATTATTTCGTGTATGTCTCTCTTTTGATAGAAATACGCAGGGCTATCTGTAATCTTGAAGAAAGTAGCATTAAGCAGTTTTGTCGAGGCTTAGTCTCGTTAGATGGAGTTTCTCAAGATGATGCTCTTGCGTATGACTCTAAAGTTAATCCTTGGTTCAGTACTGTCCCCACATTCAACGTGCCACTAAGTTTATATATAGGGTGTACCACAGCTAACCCACCACACTACTAGCACCTTGAAGGCGTACCGGCTACCCACAATTACTAGATATTAGTCAAACCACATTGGATATTTTTATCGGAAATAGAGGACGAATCTTAGTTCGCTGTAACCAATGGCTCTGATACCAATCTGTCACACCCCTAAAAATCCACGCGCGGAATACCACTGCAGGGAGCGTGACAAACCAGGATCGCTGTCAATTAGTTACACCAAACGACCAATAATTAATGAAGATGTTTCATATTTCATTAAATTATAATTTCAGAGTTTTACAAATGTGGAAGCGTAAATACAATGAAAACATTAAAGTAAAAACAGTGTCACCCAAGGTGACGCGACTTGACCAAAGACACTAAAAGTGTTTCAAGACTCATGCATGCGTACTCGTGATACTCGATCATTTGCAACCTGAGAATAACATGCTAAAAAGTGTCAACGCAAAGGTTGGTGAGTTCACAGGTTTATCAGTTGAAAAACAGTTCAAGTTGAGTTTAAGATTGTTTGTTCAACAACAATCAAGTTGTAAGAGCATAATCACTAATATATATCAAATAGCTAGCTAGGCTATATACATGAAACTTCGCACGTTGATGGTCACCGAAGCTAACAGTTGTTTATAGTTTGCATTGGTGTGTTTAGGACGAATATAACACCCGTTAGATATCCAATCATGCCAGAGCGACTGACCCGGGTGGGGTTTGTCAGACCCAGTAGTACTACAATATATTTCCCGCTATCGTCATTAATACTAACGGTACCATAAGAAGGACTTTGTTGTATCAGTGTGCTACAAGTACTTCAAGTGATATATACAAGTCTAATTATCTCAGTTGTGTAAATCATGCATGTTAATCTCCCCCAACAGGATTTAAAACAGTAAAATGGGGCCATGAAACTCACCTTCGGGTGCACAGCAATTCCAGATAAATAATAATAGCAAGTAGCAAGTAGCAACTAGTAGGTCTTGTGTACTTTATCAAACACCTAACGAGCATATACATATATAAGTGTGTGTTCGACTAAAAACGATAATATCTAATGTAAACGACGTAAACAAATAATCGTGAGATCCAGAACAAGTCGAGGATGACACGTTTTTTTTTAATCCGTGCGATTATCGAAATAACGTGAAAATATATTATATAACAATAATATATATTTTCTATATTTAAAGATACAAAAATCCAATATATATATATATATATATATTTATTTATATATATTTATATATATATATATATATATATATATAAAACCAAACGCGCAACCGACGTTAATAACGAGTGTACAATCGAGATAAATTTATTTAAAAGTTAACAAAAATATTGGATCGTTAAAATAAGCCAGCAATATATGTTCATATATTAATCTTTGAAATATATATATATATATATATATATATATATATATATATATTACCTTTTATGTAAAACTCATAATTCTTAGATCAATATATATGAATATATACAAAAAAAAACTATATTTAGTTCAAAACGTCAAAGTTTACGAGTTTAAGAGTCCAAGACACATTTTACAGGTCTAAACACTCTCAAGAAACCATTCTAAGCGAGTTTTAGTTCACCCTATGGCCTCAAATCGCAAAAAAAAAAAAAAAACAGAAAAAGAAGATGTCATCGGGGATTGAACCCGCGACCTTTCGCCTAGCAGTCCAACGACCTAACAACTAGGGCAGATCATCAACTTGGTTATACGAGGCCTAGAAATCGTTTTATCTGTTAGACAAGGCCAAAACCAGGTTGAAAGAACAAAAACAAAACACGGAGGCCGGGATTCGAACCCGCGTCCTCAACGTTACGGCGTCCGAGACATAACCACCGGGCTAGAAGCTGCTTTTGATTTAAAATCAGAACATGATTTTTTTTATTAACTTTGGTTGCTATACCCTTTTCTTCTTCCTTAAAACTCCGGTGATCGGAGTTTTATTCCGTTCACCGGAAAACCGTACAACATGAATATAATACACATAATGATGCGACTAACATCAAGGATTTCTTACCTCGAATCGGAGATGAGTTGCGACGTGTTTTTGATGCCGAAAACGAACCCGAACGCAAACCCGACAATCCCAAACGCATCTCGGGTTGATGTTGGGTTGCTTCCCGGTTGCCTTTTTTTATGCTTGATAGCCACAGAAGTGTCACACCCCAACCGACGGCGGAATATGTCGGGGCATGATGATTATCCAGATGCTCATGACAACTAATTAAAGTTGAAATATATTTAACAAGCCTTTTTATTTCATATATTGGAATATGTTACAAACAGAAAACAGACAAAACATAACAACATAGATAATGTAATTTAAACGTCGTTTAACTAGGTCCAGCGTCCTATAGTGATCATATACTGGCTCAAACACGATTACCTGCAACATGTATAAGATAAAGTGTCAACTACAAAAGTAGTTGGTGAGTAAACATAGGTTTAATACGTAATATCAGTATAAATCATGCGATCTATGTGTTAGGTAAATGTTCATAGAATATGATAAACAAGTATTGTGATAGTGTAATCAACCGCGTATCAAACCCTTGACAATTAGGCTTTCAATCACAAGGCGCTACACGCGAAGCATGCCAAGTGGGTTGTCAAACCAATAGATCTATTATTGTTACCCCGGCTCGGTATGTTAATGAGTACGCATGCTAGTGTAATAGTATTAGAAATAGAATATAACAACAATCATGGTCCAAACAAGTTTAACACATCAAGAACACACATAACGAGCATAGGATTCGCATCTAGTTTTAGAGAAGTAAATATAGAGTTTGGAATTTGAGATAGAGATACATGTTACACCCCAAAGTGTTAAAAGAGAAGGGGGCTATGAATACTCACCTGATAGAGAGATAGGAACAAGAGATAACGCCGATTCGGGAAAGATAACTAACTCAGAGATTATCCTAATGAATCAAATAAGGTATATGAATATAGGAATTCAAAATGAACCAAGTTTTAAGTATTTAATGAGTGTTATATTTGATTAGGTTAAAATTACCATTTTACCCTTTTATAGGTAGATTAGGGTTTGGTAAAGATGTGTATTCCTAATACTTTATCATTTATCACTTTTAAACTCATGAATACTTATTGTATATATAATTATGATCTAGTACCAAAAATCAAGTCTTAATACTTTCTGGTTTATTTATTATTAAATAAACATATTCAAAACCCTAGTTTTAGTAAAATAATTAAATAATTATCAAAACTCATTAGATTTTGAAATAAACTTAGGGTTTTGTTCATAATAATATATTATGATATCCAAAAATTTATAGAACCTTAATTCAATACCGTTAATCCAATTTTGGCAGAACAACGACTTAAAAACCCTAATTTGGCATAATTTCATATAAAATACCAAACCTTCTTGAAACTTGAAATTAACTTAGGGCTTTCTTAATATACATTATTTTAAGATTACTTACAAAAATTTAGACCCTAATTCCAACCCGATCACCCGATTTTGACAAAACAAGCTCAAGAACCCTAATTTTAGCATAGTTTTAGAAAACATATTTAGAGTTCGATTTAGCCAAAACTGAAAGGGGTTATTTTAGATCATACCTTAGGATGCTTGACTGCAGAATTTTAACTTCTAACTTCAATCGAGTTGGGAGAATTTGACAGAGCAAGTTTCGGACAAGATTTAGGGTTTTTGGGTTATGAATCTATGAAATTGGTGAGTTTTGAGGATAGATTCAAGCTCCCTTTTATAGTAATAGGTGCGAATTATAGTCCCTACACGTGTTATAGTGACTAAGCTTCGAATTTGACACGTTAGGAGGGTCAATTTATCCAAAACTTAGCCTAGAAGTCACAAAAGTCGAGCTTATCTCGTTTTCTGCCACTGTAAGGGGCCGCGTATCGCGCCACTTTGGTCCTGGGTTGGCGCGTACCGCGGCCAGGTTTGCCATAATGGCAGATTTGGCCCCTGTAGTTTCTATTTACATTTTCGACCCCGAACTTCCACCGAACTGTTATTTTATGCACTAGAACATTATAAAACATGTTTATAAAAGTTTCTAAGGTTTTGGATACGCTCGATGATATACGGATACGTGCGTTTTATAACTTTCAATAATTTGCGCTTTTAGTCCCTCAACTTTTGTTTTATTTGTTTCATCTTTGTATCCTTCGATGTAATCAATGTTTTAGACTTAACATGATATTAGAATACTTCTTTAAGATTTATAAGGCTCGGGACACGTTTAACGAGGTATTAAATATATAATTTATATATATTTAGTTATATATTATTTGTTAAAAGTTATGAAAAATCATCAAGATTCACTAAAGTTCATTATAATTCACCATATTGATTTGTGATTTAGAATTCATTGAATATAATGTCTTGGGATACTAGAATGAGAATTTTTAGAATATATGAACTCCCGGTTAATACCGAAATCGCACGAAAACTCGTATTTTTGCTATTTTTGTTTTAAACCTCAAACTTTTGCAAAACTTCATATATATTTACTTGTGTGTATGACTAGTATTACCCACAAGCATTACATATGTTTGAAATGCTAAAGTTTTCCGGTTTTGCACAATTAGCAAAAACAATTGAGTTAGGGATTTGATTTGTGATAAATTGAAACATCGAATGTCACGAATATTGTGATTAAAGGATTAAATCATGAAATAGATGAAATAATAATATAATATGTGAAAGGATCCTTTATTGATTATCAACCATGATAGGAAACGGGTCGGGTATTTACAATGGATTAACCGAAGTGTTACAAGAAGGGTATTCGATGGTGGTGTTTTGGTGGAGCAACGATGGCCGAATGGAGGTTTAGAGTGGTGATGTGGTTTCGTCAAAAGAAAATGTCGAGAGGGAGAAGGTGAACGGGAGGAGGAGAGGTTTGTGGGTTGAGTCTTTGGTGATTAAATGATCACCATGGTGTTAGTAATTGAGAAGGGAAAGTTAATTCGGTCGGTTACAGGAAACAGAAGCGTTGCCGCCATCGGTTATCCTTTGAAGGGTTCCAAATTGAATTTATCATGTTGTCAAGACTAGTCCCTCCAACAATTACAAAAATAAAAAACCAGGTTTAGGAATTTACATGTTAGGCCCTTGCAAGTTAGTTAACTAAAAAGGAGTTTGGGGCTTCGCAGAACTAGTCCCTCCAGTTTAAAGACCCTTAACGAACTCTAACAGGGGTTGACGAAGATAACTTTAACGGTATATATATGCGTATATGCCAAAATATAAATAACGTAAAGTGTTCATAGAATATAAACCCTAATTAGTCCACATCAAATAACGATACATGTAAGGCTTCACTTATGTCGCAAATATAACTCACATAAAATCATAGAACACTACATTTAATTATGTGATATCTTGTTGCATAAAATCATAAAATAACATGTGAATATATATGTAAATATATCACATGAAATCATTAGTTCAATTGTCAAATAAAATAACAAATCGTTCACATGAAATCATAACATATGTTTTACATAAAATCATAAAATATAAAACGTCTAAACTCAAGTGTATGCTCGTACTGCTAGCTAGACAAACCCTAGAATACAAGTCAACGCAAGACAATCTCATAAATGTTCACACAACATTTATATCAATTTAGGTTTATTTTAATCAGGAAAGGACCTGAAAAGACGAATCGTCACACATGCTGGGATGCCTCTTCCTACGAGCACCTTGAATTCAGGATTCTCAGAGTCTAGAAGGACTTATTTGACATCAAGCTCCCTCTCCTCCTATACTTCAAGTGCTCTTTTCTGTAATTGCTATCCCTTTGTCATCTTGGTGGTGTTCTTCATTGATGTTGAAATAGCTCCCTCTCCTCCTATACTTCAAGTAATCATTTGATCAATGCGTTTCCTGTATCTCAGGAAAGATGACAAGAAAACCCTTTCCGAATAAGCCGCAAAGGGCTAAAGAGCTACTTGGACTCATCCATGCTGATGTATGTGGCCCATTTAGACATGTGTCAAGAAAAGGTGCTAGCTACTTCGTGACTTTCACGGATGATTTCAGCCGTTATGGTTATGTTTACTTGCTTAAACATAAACATAAGGTGTTTGAAACATTCAAAGAGTTCAAGAACGAAGTGGAAAATCAACTCGGAAAGACCATCAAGATCCTTCGATCGGATCGTGGTGGAGAATACTTAAGCCAAGAGTTTAAGGATTATCTTAAAGCGTGTGGAATCGTCCAACAGCTTACTCCTCCTTATACTCCTCAACATAATGGAGTGTCTGAGAGGAGGAATCGAACCTTACTAGAGATGGTGAGGTCGATGATGAACCTTACAACTCTCCCATTATCATTTTGGGATTTTGCTCTAGAAACCGCTGTACGCGTTCTGAATATGGTTCCAACCAAGAAGGTTGAAAAGACACCATATCAATTATGGCATGGAGAAGTCCATGTGTTGTCTTACTTAAGAGTCTGGGGATGTGAGGCACTTGTGAAGCATGATACGCCTGACAAACTACAACCCAGGACTACTAAGTGCATCTTCGTGGGATACCCAAAGGAAACAATGGGTTACTACTTCTATAATCCTTCCGAAAACACTGTTCGTGTTGCTCGATATGCTGAATTCTTTGAAAAGAATTTTATAGCTCAAGAGAACAGTGGGAGAATTGTAGAACTACTAGAAGATGTGTCACCTTCTGAAACAACTAGCAATCATCAACTTGGGGGGGAAAATGTTCAAAGTGATGAACCTCAAGTCGATGATGTTATGATTCCACTTCGTAGATCCGAAAGGGTCGTACGTAATCCGGATAGATGGATTGGTCTAGTCGAATCTGAGGATAACGAAACAGGAGATCTCAATGAGCCTCCAAACTTCAAAGCTGCATTATCAGATCCGGAATCTGACAAATGGCTTGAAGCTGCGAACGTGGAAATGAAATCCATGCAAGATAACCAGGTTTGGACCCTGGTTGATCTTCCTCCCAACGCAAGAACCGTTGGGAGTAAATGGCTCTTCAAGAAGAAGACCGACATGGATGGAAATGTACACACCTATAAAGCTCGTCTCGTGGCGAAAGGTTATACTCAACATTTTGGCGTTGACTATGATGAGACCTTTTCACCAGTAGCAGACATAAGAGCTATTAGGATTCTCTTAGCCATAACATCGTACTATGACTTTGAGATATGGAAAATGGATGTTAAGACTGCCTTCTTAAATGGTTACTTGGATGAAGAAGTCTATATGGATCAACCTGAAGGGTTCATTGATCCAAAACATCCCAACCAAGTATGCAAGCTTCAAAGGTCCATTTATGGACTAAAGCAAGCATCGAGGAGTTGGAATAAACGGTTTGATGAAGAAATCAAAAAGTTTGGTTTCGTTCAAAATCCCAATGAGCCATGTGTATATCGCAAAGCTAGTGGGAGTAATGTTACTTTCCTTGTCTTATATGTAGATGACATATTGATAATAGGAAAACACATTCCAATGTTGCAAGATGTAAAATCCCATCTTGGAAAGTGTTTTGCCATGAAAGACTTGGGAGAAGCAGCATTCATTCTTGGAATCAAGATCTATAGAGATAGAACTAAGCGGTTTATTGGACTAAGTCAAAGTGCTTATATTGATAAGATCTTGAAACGATTCAAGATGGAGAATTCCAAGCGGGGTATAGTACCTATGCAGGAAGGACTTGGTCTGTCGGTCAGACAAGGTGCTTCTACACCTGATGAGGTGAAGCGTATGCAGAGAGTCCCTTATGCTTCGGCTGTAGGCTCTATAATGTATGCGGTGAGATGCACTAGACCCGATATAGCGTTTGCGCAGAATATCGTTAGCCGTTATCAACGGGAATCCAGGTGAAAGTCACTGGACTGCTGTTAAGACCATTCTCAAGTACCTACGGGCTACTAGAGATTTGTTTTTGGTATATGGGGGAAATCCAGATCAAGAGCTCAAAGTGACTGGATACTGTGATGCTGGATTTCAGACTGATAGAGATGACACGAAGTCTCAGTCTGGGTACGTCTTCGTTATGAATGGAGGCGCTGTGGATTGGAAAAGCAAGAAACAAACCACAGTTGCTATGTCTGCAACAGAGTCTGAGTACATTGCTGCTTCGGAAGCTGCAATGGAGGCTGTCTGGATAAGGAAGTTTATTAGTGGGCTTGACATTATCCCCACAAGTAACTTGCCGATCGACATGTACTGCGATAACTCGGGTGCATTGATCATCGCCAAAGAACCCGGAGTTCAGAAGGGCGCCAGACACTATGCCAGGAGATATCACTATGTTCGTGAGCAAATCGAACTTGGTGAAATCAAATTACTCAAAGTTCACACAGATATTAACTTAGCTGATCCTTTCACGAAAGCTTTGTCTAGGCCGAAGCTTGAAAGGCATGCCGAGGGCATGGGACTTAAATTAGCTGGTTAAATCATGTATGTCTGATGTTCGGTATTTGGATAAGGGATGTTAAACAATTTTTATTTATATAATGAAATAAAGTACTTGATATGTTTGATTTCATTTAATGGTAAATTGTGTCCTGTATTTGCATGTTTAATCCTTGTGTACTTGTCAAGTATTCTAAATTGTCCATTGTCGATTAACTATATGGGAATATAGTTAAACTAAGACAAAATCTGAGTGATTGGTTAGGATGGTCCCACCAAACTCACATGGTATTCATTGGATGCATAGTGGACTGACCCACTAACGAATTATCACTTTATGGATCGGCGTCATTAAGTGAAATTCGTAAATGGTTGCTTTACTTATCCTTAGACTTGAGATACAAGCAGGTCATGCATGTATGGATTGCAACTACTTGATATAGGTCTAACTATCCTGAATAAGGTAGTACAAAAGGGCTATTTTCAGTAAGTGTAGTGAAGTATGTGACTTGACACGTGTAGTCAAGAGGATTTGTTCCTTCAGCTTTGTGCTGAAGAAGATACCACTGGGCCACTCATTGGACTAATTAAGATGTTTGCATGGCCGTGCCCAAATGAAATCTAGAGATGTCTCGATTTGCAATTTGGTAATCTTAAGTTAGTTGTGAGAATGAGAAACAGAATCGTTAAAGTATGGAATGACTTTGATCCATATCCATATTTAGCACGGTATCGGTAACAAAGGGATAGTAAATGACTGTACCATTTAAATACACTTTGAGAAACTGTACTTAAATATTTCTGGGAACATTGGCGTGTTTCTAGACGCTAACCAATGTTATTACCTTTACTATTGCAAGCTCAAGTGGGAGCTGTAGGGATATGATCATGTAATAGTAAGCGTATGTCCGGATATTATTTAAGCCTACGGGGTCACACGTCTCGACACCAAATGTATTAATACTAATTAATGGTTAATTAATATTTATCACGAACATTTAACGAGGTTTCAATAAAAACTGACAGTTAATTGTTAACAGAGGGGTGTTAGTTGTAATTAGAGAGAGTTGGATTTGGATTACAATTATGAGAAGGATACGGATAAAGCCTCTAGGCCGATTTCGACTAGGGCTCTATGCTTATCCCTATCTTGTTCTCCAAGTATCCAAACACTATAAATAAACCCTCTGGGTTTAAGGTTTAGTTGCTGCTTTTATCAGATAAAAGAAAACCCTAATCTCTCTCTATTCTCTCTCGATTTCGGCAACAAGAAGAACCCTAGGGGTTTTGGTTCTTGTGTGGTTCGATCAAGCCTACATCAAGGGGAGTTCGTGATCGGTTGCTAGCACATAGCATTGGTGTGTTGTGTGTGCGATCGTAGAGGGATTTATGTTAAATCCTCCAAGAGATCAAGTCTTGCCGAGCTAAAAAGGTACACGTTCTAAAACCGGTTAGTTAGATTAATTCATAGGTTTCTTTCCGCTGCGTACTCGTGTTTTGATAATTGTTATATAACCCAACAATGGTTACCATCAACTTCGTGTCGCGGAGGAGGATGTTCACAAAATTGCTTTCCGCGCTCGTTATGGTCATTTTGAGTTCATCGTTATGCCATTTGGGTTGACAAACGATCCTGCTGTATTCATGGATCTCATGAACCGCGTTTGTAAACCCTATCTTGATAAATTTGTCATCGTCTTCATTGACGACATCCTTATCTATTCCAAATCGAGATCCGATCATGAAACTCACCTGCGTCTGATTTTGGAACTCCTGAAGAAAGAGCAACTTTACACTAAATTCTCCAAGTGCGAATTTTGGCTAACATAGGTTCAATTTTTGGACACATCGTCCATGACAAAGGTATCCATGTCAGCCCTGCAAAAATCCAGGCCGTTAAAGTTGGTGTACCCCTACTACACCCACCAAAGTCCGCTCATTTCTTGGATTAGCGGGCTATTATCGACGTTTCAATTCAAATTTCTCCAGGATCGCAGTACCACTCACTACCTTGAAACAAAAAGGTAAACCATTTGAGTGGGTACTTGACCAGGAAAAGGCTTTTCAAAATCTCAAACAAATGTTATGTGATGCCTCTATTTTGACTCTTCCTGACGGGAACGACAATTCTGTAGTCTATTGCGCCTCAAATCAAGGCCTCGGTTGCGTTCTCATGCAAAGAGGTAAGGTGATCGCGTACGCATCAAGGCAACTCAAAACACACAAGAAGAATTACACGATGCACGATCTCAAGCTTGGTGTTGTCGTGTTTGCCTTGAAGATTTGGAGACACTACCTTTAGGGTACGAAATGCGTAATCTATACTGATCACAAGAGTCCCCATCACATCTTCGATCAGAAGGAGCTCAACATGCACCAACGTCGTTGGGTTGAACTCATGAACGACTACGACTGCGAGATTCGCTACCACCCCGGTAAAGTAAATGTCATGGCTGATGCACTTAGTCGTAAGGAACACGTTAAACATATTCTCATTCAAGGTACTCATCATATGTCTGACCTCCTGGCATGCATTTGGAAGCTCAACACATTTCCGTTACAGAAGGTAACTTGCACGAGGAACTGTCTTGTGGCGTTGAACTTCAACTCGAGACTAAACCTAATTGTCTTCTTTACTTCATGGATCGTCTATGGATTCCTAACCGAGATGATCCTTGGGCATTTATCATGAACGAGGCTCATAAATCTCGATATTCTATCCATCCTGGTGTAGATAAGATGTATCTCGATCTTCGTAAGCTCTATTGGCGGCCCGACATGAAGAAAGACATCGCACTCTTCGTGGCTAACTGTCTTACTTGCTTAAGAGTCAAGCCTGAGCACCAACCACCCTCTGGTTTGCTTGAACAACCAGAAATCCCTATTTGAAAGTGGGAGAACATTGCGATGGACTTCATTACTAAACTCCCGCGCACTTCCAAGGGTCACAATAGCATTTGGGTCATTATGGATCGTTTGACCAAGTCCGCTCATTTTCTCGCCATCCGTGAAGACTATCAAGTTGAAAAGTTGGCTCGTACTTACGTCAACAAGATCGTCTTCTATCACGGTATCCTTTTGAGTATCATTTATGATTGCGATGGTCATTTCATCTCTCGTTTTTGGCAATCCCTTCAATCTGCCTCGAGAGCTCGTCTGGACCTTCGCACTGTCTATCACCCACAAACTGATGGTCAGTCTGAGCGCACCATACATACTCTCGAGGATATGCTCTGTGCTTGTATTATTGACTTTGGTAGTAGTTGGGATTTTCACTTGCCATTTATTGAGTTCTCGTATAACAACAACTATCATTCAAGCATTGGTATGGCACCCTTCGAAGCTCTCTATGGTCATAAATGTCGATCGCCTATATGTTGGAGCGAGGTCAGTGAAGCACAAATCACTAGTCCCGAACTGATACAGGAAACGACTGACAAAATATCTCAGATCCGTGAACATTTGCTCGCTGCTAGGAGTCTCCAGAAATATTATGTTGATAGGCGACGAAAGCCCCTTGAATTTGAAGTCGGTGACCTTGTCTTGTTAAAGGTATCCCCTTGGAAAGGTGTCGTCATATTTTGTAAGAAAGGGAAACTAGCTCCTCGTTATGTTGGAGTGTTAAAAATTCTTGAAAGAATCGGTAAGGTGGCTTATCGTCTTGATCTTCCTCCTAAGCTGGCTAATTTCCACCCTACATTCCTTGTATTGAATTTGCGTAAGTGTCTGGCTGATGAGAATTTTCATGTTCCGCTAGAGGATGTTCAGATCGACGAGTCCATGCACTTCATCGAGAAACCCGTTGAAATCATGGATCGTGAAATCAAACAACTCATGCGCAGCCGGATTTCAATCATCAAGGTTTGCTTGGAGTCTAAGCGTGGACCAGAGTTTAATTGGGAGCGCGAAGACCAAATGAAGGCTAAATAACCGAATATGTTTGTTTAGTCTCCTAAAGTTTAATTTTGGGACACAGCACGACCCATGCCGCTGACCTCCCTGACACGGCACGACCCGTGACCAGCCCAGCACGGACCGTGCCAGTGACAACAGGTGAAGACAAAAAAAATGTCGTCTGACACGGCACGACCCGTGCCCAGCCTGGCATGCCCCGTGCCACTGACCAGACTTCGCCTATAAAAGCTTGCTTCACCTCATTTCTCAACTCGCTCAATTCTTTCATCTACCCCTCACTTTTAGATTAGTCAAGCCACGTGGCATTTTCGAGTCTTTAAGTATGTCAGATTCTGTAAGAACTATAACCAGCATTAGTAAATGAAAGCATTTTGTCTATGAAATTCTTCGTTTACTACATGGCACATCTTTAAGCTAGTCAGAAATGATTAGTTCAACTCTTACACTTGATAGGAGGTAACCAACTTTTAATGAGTATTCAAATTGTCTTTATAATGTTGTTTTAAGGTGTGTCTAATGACTTTGTGAAAACCCTTTTTATTAAAAATGTATGTATTATTGATTTTCTGAACCAAGTGTGCTCTACCTATCACAGATCATTTGGGGAGTAAAAATCCCAAAGGCCGGACTTATGAAACCCGGTCGGAGGACGATGCATGATCCGAAAGGTGACTCGCACCCCATGCTACATGATACGTTCGAGGTCCTTATGTCTATATAAGCAAACTCATATGACCATGCAAGTGTAGGCTGAAAGTATTTGTTTAGGAATGGGGGTTGGTAATATTTTGTCTCTTCACGGAAGCCGAGATGGTACGTGTTTGTGAACTTGGCTCTGGTTACGTCGGACGTGTATGCGCGAGAGCGGTGCACTGAAGAAACGGACCTTAGTCCCTTAAAAAGATCATTTTCATAATAAAATAATCCAACACGTAGGGTTGTTCCCCTGCTGGTTCATGACGGCGTGTCGAGTACAGTAAGTCGGTCGGTTTGAGGGACCCCATAAGTAAGTGGCATTATACCACGTTGTTTTACTTTCTCTCATGTTTAAAACATCCGTTAATGCACATTTCATCACATTGGCTATCAAATACATATTTTTAACACATGCAACCTATCCAATGCATAGTCATATCATGTTTATCAATCAAGCTCACGTATTTATAATATAAACACGTATTTACTATATATCTCATGTATCTATGAATTTTGGGATGTTACAGCTCTACCCCCCCTTAAATAGGATTCGTCCTCGAAACATGTTTAACCCGCAATCAACTCAAGGTAGAAATCTCTCATCTCGCCCCCTTTTCTTTCCTAAGTCAATACGAAATCTTACCTACATATCTATCGAGTTCTAGACGTTCGAACTATCTCGTTTCGAGCTTCCTTCTTAATCCGACTTGTCTGTTCGTGGAACTTCTTCAAAACTGCTACGATTATTTGGGAAGATGCGTCTCCGTGAGACTTCTCATGCTCAGCTTTACCTTTGCCTATGCCAAACGTCTGCCTTCATACTGCACGCCCTAATATCTATTACTTATCTAATAAAGAGTTAGAACTCTGTTGCATAATCTCGTATACATAATGCCTCCGTCTTTTGAGTGTAACGCCATTGCTGCAAATTTCGAATCGTCGGGCTTATCCGTGTGTCATCGTTTGTCTTGGGATCATCTAGCTTGTTAATTTGCAATTGTCCTAAGGAAGACGTAAGTCTAAGCTATCTAAGGTAGCTTGATTACGAGATTCCTTAACAATGCTTCTCCTATTCTGTGCTCACGTAGCTAGTCTGATAATCATATGGATTCTTCCCGCCATTAGCATCTCCTGGGTCGTAAGTTCTTCTTGGTATACACCGGACCTCCATCCTCCTAAGGCTTCTTCTGGGTTGGATGATGGTTGATAAAGTGATCTTCTTGCCTATACCTATAGTAGTCAGTTGCTCTCGCCCTTGTGTTCTTGAAGTGATTCTTGATCCATCTTGTGGTAACCTCCGCCATTCTTCTTAACTTTAACTGCTTCCGCTTCGTGTCTTCCGGCCTATTGCCTATAGTGATTTCCCATGTTCTTCTGAAGATAGCAACGTAATTTGGAACATTGTTTCCACTACTCCTGCCATAGTAATTCTCATGTCTTCTTCACCGTAACTGCGTCTATCTTTAATCGTGTCTTCAGATGTCTTGCTCAAGGTGACATTTCGAAACTTATGTGATGTAGAGTCTCCAAATTTTGAATTCATAATATTTATACGTGCACTTACAATTATGATGCGTTCAAAACCCAGTTACTTTTCACCGCAATTATCCTTAGTGCCCACACTTTATTTCTTTGTTCTCGCTGATAATTCTAAGTTAAAATCTTCTTCGAATCACGTATCTCGTTATTATTTAACCTACCCCGCACTTGGCCACATAATAGTTAGCACTTAGAATTTGTTTATATGGCGAATACCAAATTGTAGTGGCCAACCGCAATCGTGTATTTTCCATATTCAAATGCCACAATTCCTACCTATTATGTTCCTTATGCGTTTTATCCTTACTGGCACAAACTATCCTGGCTGGCATCTATATTCCTATCTCAATTTACTTTACCCAGAGTCCTAGTTTAAGTCTAGGTACCGCGCTTATACCCGAATCTCTTAAACCAAGGCTCTGATACCAACTTATGGCGCCCACTCCCAGACTTGGCACGAGGACGGGTCACGTATCGGATTTACTCATGAACACAAGGTATCAACAGAGATATTAAGCAGCGGAAATTTAAAACTTTTATTTATATAAGCCAAGTATTACAGTAAGTGAGATATTGTACATAACTACAACTTACTATAATAAGGAAATCTATAACTAAGCCAGCTTGCCAGAAACGCATCCTTGATAGCTTTCCCAATTATCCCGTCCTCTAACGATCCGTGCCTTTACTTCTAAACGTCTCTGTAGAACCTAGCATACATACTTCTAAAAATCAGCTTACGCTGGTGAGTTCTACCGTTTAGTTCAAAACCGTTTATGTTGTTACCTGATATGTGCGTCGTGTGAAGTATCAAGCAAGTTCAAAGATCAAGTCAACTAGGTCTGGCCGAACTAGGTCCGAACTTGAAGTTTGGACTGGCCGAACCTGAGGTTCGGCCGAAGCTCGGACCAGCTAGTATATATAGATGTTTGGTCTTTGTATTTGTAAGACTTCTAAGCGTGTGAGATCTGTTAAGTGTGTGTTTCTGAGTGTGTATTCTCTGAGTCTATTTCTGAGTGTTTACTGGTTGTAATTGTTCTTTGTTGATCAATAAAACAATCGGTTAATTACGTTGTCCGATTAGCTAGATCGAGTAGACGATCCGATGCTCACGCATTTTCAAGTGGTATCAGAGCTTTCTGGTTCACTCTACTGATCTGTGTTTGCTATTTTCGGATTTTTAAGCGTTTTTTAAGTTTTTCTCGAGTTTCATTACGTATTTTTAATCATTTCTGACGTGCGTTTTGTGTAAAATTTGCTCCTAAATCGTTCCTCATAATTTTTCTGGTCTGATTGTTATAAATTTCGTCAAAATTCATCAAACATCGAGCGCTTTTGAAAAATTATGTCGAAGTTCGGACTGATTTCATTAGGTTCGGAGCTGTCTCGGTGAGAGTTCGGTGTACATTCGGTGAAGGTTCGGAGTTTTCTGTGTTCGGTCACTATTTCGGACAAGGTTCGGGGTTAAATCAAGGTTCGGAGGTAGTTCGGTGCTTGATCGGAGTCTTTTAGGAGTTCGGTCTGTTGATTTTGACTCGGAGCAAGTTCGGACGAAGTTCGGAGTTTGGTTTTAGGTTCGGAAAAAGTTCGGAGCTTAGTGATAAGTTCGGAGAGAGTTCGGCCGGCAGAATCTTAATTTTTCAAACGATGTCGGAATTTCAAGCGTTTGCTGCAATGCAAAGTGCCATGCAAACCATGCTGAATTTTGACAATGAAATCGGAACAAGTCAGAAAGTTCCCAAATTGTTAAAGCTTGAAGATTACCAAAATTGGAAGAAACGATTTTCTGCTTACATAAGCACGAATGATATCGATTTGTGGATCCCGCTCAAGAAACTTTATCAACACCCAACTGATGCGGGAGATTTCAAAGAAGTTCATACCTTTGATCCTGCTGAAAGAAAGTCATATGAGCTTGAACAAAAAGCTTATGGTTATCTTACGATGGCATTACCTACTGAGTTGCTTCATCAATTTAGCACTTGCAAGAAATCTAAGCAATTATGGGATGCTTTATCAGCGAGATGTGAGGG
>JBCNJP010000027.1:115739463-115780901 GCA_039602395.1 Deinandra increscens subsp. villosa | reverse complement strand
AAGAATAATAGGAAACAGTCTCTTAACAAACGTAGAAATTTCATTTGACAAGGTTAACCTGGTATCGAATCTGTAAAATCACTGTACGATCTTACTACCGCATGATTTGGTAATCGTATAAGCAACAAGAGGTAAATAAAGCTTCGCTTTATTGATTTCACTTAGAGATTACACAAATGTCTAGAGAGAGAGAGAACACACTAAGTTTCACACAGTTAAGATGTAGAATGACAGAACTGGTTACTAGCTCTCTCTCTAACGAACTATTTATAGTCACATACTAACTGACCGGCGGACCACCCACGTACCATCTGGTACGCCCGTATGATCTGGTACGCTGATGCATATGGTACGGCCAGTGACTATATGACTCACACAGATGCTCTAGATTAGATACAATACACGAGACACACGTTAGCATAGGAATATGCTCTAACAAACCCCCCTTAACGTGTAGTGTATCTAGCTATCTGTTTATCTAACAAAACTTCAGTCTTCAATCGTTAGCATTGCTGCGTTCGATCTTCAACTTGAAATCTTGTCAGAATTAGAGCTTGCATGGCTGGATCAATCTTGAACAATCTTTGAACTTCAAGATCCTCTTATGAAAGATATAACAAACTCCCCCTTTCACCATGCTTGAGTCTTGTCACATAGATAACCTGCAATTTCAGAAGACAAAACGCGGCTTTCTTTTTCTTTTGAAAATTAAATTAATCTTGGCGCAAAACTTCTCTTCGAGAATCCAAGATATAAATTTGAATTTTGAATTTTGTATCATTGTATCGATCGGTCGAAAACAAATAAGAAACAAATTTTTTTTGGCTTTTTGAAACTTTATGCTAAAACACACCTAAAATCTTTTTGGATTTTTTAGATATGAAACATAAATGCAATACAGAAATGATATACTGAATCACACACTATTTTTGTATTTTGCGAGAAAGATCACAACTTGGAATCATATTGGTCATGATATGCTGAACTACACTTCAATTTCAATTACTTCACAACATAACTCATGTCGATTACTGGTATAATTTGTCCATCTTAAACTCAGGCACAATCATACTCATAACATCTGGATATGTTATTGAATTGATTATGTTTGCTTTGACCAGTGTACCCCACACTATCAAACATACTCAGATATGTTTTCGCTTATCACACTTTGTGATTTCATTTGTGACTTGATCACATAATGATTGTATTCATGATTCAGTCAACTGTGTTCCATGCAAAAAAGAAATAAGAACGTTAAATCGTTTACCTTAAGGTCGATCTTTCGATACGCAGATAAGGCCTCGGATTTAACAAAATAAAAAATAAAACAAGTTGAAAGTGTATAACCCAACAACAATCAGGTCGGTACTCCCGTACACGCAGAGAAAGTCAGGTGAGTTATACGAAACACCAAAGAAAATAAAGCAGAACGTCAAACGAACAACAATCAGGTCGATCTTTCGATACGCAAAGGAAGTCCGATCGTTTGACAAAATAAAGAAAATCAAACAAGTTTAAATCTTTGCAAAATGAACACATGTATCCACAGTGACTTCTCATTTTCTCTCTCACATATTTGTTTCTTGATATCATGAGATATGCATCAAGATGTTGTCCACTTGGCCAAGCATTAGTATTTTAATGTTTATCACATCTGAACTTTCTGATTTAATGCCGAGCCTACCAAGCACATCGAATAATTATTTATGGCTTTTTTATCTATTTTATCCATGAGTCAGACACGTAAGCCAATGTACCATCATTTCCCAATCATGTCGGATCAATTTCTCATTTTTCAATGTTTTTGCATTTTTCTATTTTTCGATATTTTTGTATTTTTCCATTTTCTCCCCCTTAAAATGAAAACTCTATTTTTGGATTTTCATTTTAACAAAAACAAAAACATAAAGACACTATTTTTGGTTTTTCAATTGTCTCCCCCTAAACTACATACGGAATATAAAAAGAAAGAAAATTAACCAATCGATACTGATACCGTTCAGTTTAAGCTTTCAGAAAAACTTTCAGGTTTGAAATATGAAGCATTTAATTGAAGTTAAGCAGGAAACTCCACTATCAGTAACTGCTTGAAGCTTGAACTTCACAATCACTAATAGGTCTTCTTGAAGAAACCTGCACACTGGTTTAAATGAATAGTATTTAAATGACCCGGAGCGCACAGCTTCTGGTCAACCAGTGTCTTCCGTAAAATCAGTTGCAGCTTGGCTGGCCACCTTAGGTCGCCACTGCATCTTTACATTTTCTGTTTTAACTGAGTCATCATCCGGCGATGAACCTTCAACACTTGAATCAAATTAAAAAAAATGTTTCTTTTTCGACTTTGTTTGAAAAAGATCTTTTGACAGTTGCAGGACAATCATGTGCCATATGTCCCTTTCGGTGACATTGATAACACAAACGATATGATCGTTTAGACTGTGGCTTGTCATGAAATGGATGATATGTATTAGTGAATTCAGGAGCAACATAAATATCATCAAAAACTTGAAATCGGTTAGAGTGTACCCATTTCGATGTAGGACTTTGAGGCGTAGCGTTAGAACCTGATGAAGACGATTCGTTCAGAGAACTGTTAGATGAAACTTTCTTCTTTTGCTTTCCCTCAAATCCTTTCTCCATTGTTGAAATGAATACTTGAGCCAAATGATATATTTGATCCAAGTTTGTATCTTTCTTTGCTTTCTTTGGCATGTTCTTTTGCTGTGTAACCTTCTTGCCTTCACTTCCCAACCCAGCCTGTTTGTAACCAGGTAACTTGGACAAATCTATCTGAGAACTTGAAGAACCAGATTTAGCAACTTGGTTAAATGAAGCTTTAATGTCTTTTAATTTGTTAGCCTGCACCAACTTTGCAGCAACTTCGGCTTCATTCAACTCTTTTTCATTTTTCTCAAACATCTTGCCAGTTGAAATAACTCCCTCGTCTGACATAAATCCACAAGAAACAAACGATGGTGGTGTTTTATCTACCAGACTTGGTTCTGTTTCTATCACTGGTTTTGATTTCTTTGATGTATTCAAGTCAGAGTTTTCAGCAACCAATTCAGAATAATCTTGCTTTGTAGTCGAAGGACTCAAATCAACAATAGACTCTGTTTGAATTACTGGATGCGGAATTTGATTGAAATCATCGCCTCCAAGCACCTTCTTGAAATTATCATCTTGACACAAGTAACTTTCAAAAGAACGAGAATTCTTCAAGTTATGCAATTGACGATTTAAATCCAGGACTTCAACATTCAAATCAGCTATGGTCTTTTGAGCTTCAGCAAGAACCTTTTCTGATTGAATCAATTTCTCAGATGTGCTATTGACTAATGTTTTTTCTCTTCTCATACCATCATGAGCAGCAAGCACCTCCTTTGTAATCTTCTCATACCATCAATATTTCTGGTTAACAAGCGTTTGTCTTTCTTCAGAGTAGTGATGGTGTCTTTCAATTCAGATTGAACAATTTGATATTGAGTTCTATCAGCAGTAACTTCATCGAATGCTTTTTGAAGTTCATCACTAGATGCTTTAAGAGCTTCCACCCTTGCTGTGGACTTTTGAAATAGATTCTCAAAATCTTCACTCACATCTTTAGCTTTAAACTTATATTCCTCAACTTCCTTTACCAACTTTTCATTGACAACAGTTAACTTGACAATTTTTATCATGAACTCATCATTCTCATGTTTAAGTTGTGACTTTTGTTGATCATTCTGAATACTACCTTCTGACACCTGTTTCCGAAGATCTTCTAACTTTTCCAATAATAGACTCTTCTCTTGAAGTAACTTCTCATTCATCTTGAAAATGCCATCAGAAATTTCACACTTTTGTTTATAACTTTGTAACTCTTCTTCAAGCTTCACCCTATCAACTACTAACTTTTCCTTTTCTTGACCCAATTCATGAGTCTGTCTATCTTTCTGAGTACAATATTCACACACAGATTCATAACCACCCATTTCAGAATCAGAATTACTCGATTCAGATTTACTAGTCTCAGATGCATATCCACTCGAATCAACCTCAATATTTGCCATCAAAGCATAATGATCTTGAGAATGAACTACAAATGCAGATTCATCTGGAAAATCTTTAGTCCAATCATAATCTTCATTAGTTTGAGATATCATAGCTTTAACTTTTTTATTGTGATCATGATTATCCGAATTACTTGGTTTAGAATAAGATAGCTTGCATTCTCGAGCAAAATGTCCCAACTTGGAACATTTGTAACATTTTAGTTTAGACTTGTCTAAACCCAGTTTGGTGCTTGTAAATTCACCCATAATAGAATTCTTGCCATGTTTGCCTATAAACCGTCTTCCTGTTTCAGCAATCATAGCCAACTACCAATCCAAATCTAATTTATTTAGCTGATCCTCATCCATCTGTTTTAGATCGTCTGGAACCAAACCAGAACTACCAATTTGGCTAAATATGGAGCCAGGTGAAGATGATACAAAAGCACCCAACAAAGCAGCTAGATCTTCGGTTGCTTGATTAGAAGTAGACTTTCTTGATGATCTATCAGGAATAGTAAAACTGCAACCCGAAGAATTTCCAGTATTTTCAGACTTTCCAGCAAGAAATGCTGTTACTGGTGGATTACTGTTTGAAATAGAATGTAATTTAGTTTTAGCATGATCCGTAGCAGAATTCCCTCCAAAATATATCTCAGGATTCTAAACTGTTGGTGTTGCTGACTTTTTCACAAGTAATTCCATTTCCCGAGCTTTTAATTTGTTTAACACTTGATTGAATGACCAACTGGAGTAATTTAGATCATTAGTAAGCATCATAACAAAGTTCTCCCAATTTTCGGGTAGAGCTTCCAGAAATTTTTCTTTTAATTCCTCTTTTTCTTTCTTGACTCCAACAACCTCAAGTTCATTGATCAGATGTGAAAACCTAGAAATCAAGTCGGCAATACTTTCTTTGTCACAATGCTGAAAGTTGTCCAATTCTTTTAACAAAATTTTCTTTCGACTTTTCTTATATTGCTCGTTTCCTGCACACCTATCTTTTAATGCATCCCACAAAGTTTTTGATGTTGTGCAATTTTTGAATTGATGTAGAAGCTCTCTTGGTAGTGCCATTGTGAGATTTCCATAACATTTCTTTTCTCGGGCATAAACTTTTCTTTGATCTTCATCAAGATCACTTCGTGTAATCGGTTGTCCATTTATCTGAGGATATGAATAATCTTGTTCAATGGAAATCCATAAATCAATGTCAAGAGCATTAATGAACGATTCAAATCGTTGCTTCCAATTCTCATAATCCTCCAACCTAAGCAACTTAGGAACTTTCTGATTTGTTCCTATTTCGTTATCATAGTTCAACATGGCTTGCATTGCTGATTGAACAGCTGAAAATGCGTGAAACTTGCTCATTTTGAAATTACAATATCGAACGCAAAAACTTCAAACTGAAAAACGGACGTCTTCCAAGCTGATTTTGAGGGTCAAACTGGGGGTATAGACCATTAGGTTAGTACAAGTCTAGATCTCGGAAAGACGAACGTTTTAGCTGGTATTGGGTTCCTTAACTCCAAACGGTTCTCAAGTTACATCAGTTTTAGTGAACATGTGTTTTCTGCCAGCGTACCAACCAATTCTCAGCGGACCAAAAGATTTCAGCGTACCAACCTGTAAGGGAATAATTTGTGGCTTGTGTATTAAATCATCACCTGGCGGACTATTTTGTAGGCCTATGTGATAGAATAGGTGAAAATTAGTTGGGTTATGGGTATATTGGGTCATTGGGCCAATTTAGACATGTTTGGGCTCATTTAGAATGAGTTTAGGTGGAGTTTTATGGGCTTATGTGGTCCAATACGGGAATTTTATGTTAATTAGGGTTACCAAAGATAGATTAGCTTGTTTTCCAAGCTAATCTCCCCCTATATAAGGAAGATGTAACAACTAGTTTAGGGTGGCAGATTTTAGGGTGTTGGGAGAGGGTGTCCACGAAATTCTCAAAGGAGAATTTCGAGATTTGTGTGTTGCAACAAAGGTTTTCTAATCAAGTGTTTATCAATCGGTTTGTGTTTCATATTGTTTTTCATTGCTTATTTACTTTATTAATCGATTGTTCTTGAATCACCAATCAAACTGTATTCCGCACGGTCTTGATTGGATTAGATATCGCGTGAGGACCGTTTTCGGGACTTTCAATTAGTATCAGAGCCAAGAAATGCAAGTTTCGGGGCTCTCGCGATATTGGATTCAAGTTTTTGGTAACTAATGGTTTAAGTGTTTTTTATGATCAATCGCATTTAGCACGAGTCAGACGTCTTTTGCAGGTTTGAAATCAAAACAGAAGCTTTTGAGACCATGTATTCGTGATTTGTAGACTTTTCGATCCGTGTGAAGACTTTTCGATCAGACTTTCTGATCGAAAACCCTCCTCTGTCGCTCACCTGTGATCGAGAAAGACCCTTAGTGTCTTTTCGATCGGTCGTCCCTCAGTCGAAAAGTCCCATATTGAGACTTTTCGATCAGCCGCTCATAATCGAGAAGTCCCTCCTTGCGACTTCTCGATCAGAAGTTTCAATCGAGAAGTTCACTGTGACTTTTCGATCGTCGGCACATCTCAATCGAAAAGTCCCATCCGAGACTTTTCGATCAAAACCCCTGTTCGATCCAAATCTGTGCGATCGAAAACCCTTTTTGATCCAACCTTGTGTGATCGAAAACCCCTTTTCGATCCAACCTTGTGCGACCGGAGACTACTTTTCGACCCAACCGAAAACCCTTCGTGACTTTCAACCAGCTTTTCCTTTCGATCGGAAAGTCCCTTCGTGACTTTTCGATTAGCTTACACTTTTCGGTCGAGCCGAAACTCTGCCCGATCGTAAAGCTGACTTTCCGATCCTGTTGAGATTTTTCAATCCGTTCAAGTCTTTCAGTTCGTGTTTGATTTAGAAGTTCATCCAAAGAAGACAATGACAAGTACTCAAGTTGCTTCTCCTCTTGTGAGTGATCGAACTCAGATATGTTCGAACTCGGCATGTTCTGAATCAATCGAACAATATAAGCAACTGTTTCGAATTGAATAAAGAGACCGTATCAATGCAGAGTACAAACTAGAGAATCATCTAAAACAAGTTGAACCCAACAAAAAGAAGTTAGAGGCTGTTGATGAAGAACTCAGTCAGCAGAAGTATCTTTTCCGAATATTCCGCGAAAAAATTGCGAAAGAAGAGGAGGAAAAGCGGAAGATCAATCATGCTGATGGATCATGGGTTTGTAATGGCGAGGAATGCTCAAATCCCACATGCTGTGCTTTGATTAAAGAATGGGAGAGCAAGTTTACAAACGAATGTAAGAATCATTCACAAACCCCTTGGGAAATCAACAACTATAAAGATATTGCAAGGCTTTATAGAGAAAAGTTTGAAGCAGTTAAACAGGACCTAGTTAAGTGTCAACAAGATAAGAGTGATAAAAGCACCCTTTTAAGAGTGGCTGAAAGCAAGGGGGAAGAATTGACACGAGAACTCACTGAACTGAAGGCAAAGTTTAATTCTACTGAGATTGCATTGGTGAAGCATCAAGTTATACAAAAGAAAATGATGGACTCTCACCATGATTTATTTAAATCAGAAGATCGACTCAAGAATGTGCAAGAAACATCTGGTCTCGGGGATGCAAACTTTCCTCCCCCACTACAACATGAGTACATCAAACTGCCCCAAACTACAGAGGAAGTGTTGAAAGAGTCCCTTAATGAAGCAAACATGGTTTATGGGCCTCAACCAGTACATAAAGATGAAAAGACAGCCACTGAAGCAACTCAGTCTAATAAAACTACTGAGTGTGCAAGCTCAAGCTCCTGTGAGGTGAAGAGAGCTGATGAAGAAAACTTGGTTCCTTATCCAAAGATCGAGACTCCTTATTCCAAAGTTGTGGATGAGGTAAAACGGGAACGAGTGGTGATGACTACAAGGCCCAACGGTAAGATATTCATGACAACAGGGTCTATGTTCATTCCGATTGAAGGAGAAGAGAGACCCTCATTAACCACTAAGTTCAAAGGCTTGGGTCATGATGGTGGTTTATCATCTGACATTAAGAGTATAAGGCCCAAGATCACCATCAAGCCTCCAACTTCTGTTCCTATCAAGATTGAAAGGCCAAAGATGACAAACAAGTCTCCAGTTTCATCAGTAGGCTCATGCAGTTCTAATTGTAGAAATGTTGCCTCGACATCAAAGAATACATGGAGCACAAGAACTGCAAAGATTGATTCAACTCACGCTTCAAGAAACCAGTCCGTAGTAAACCCAAGATCTGCAAACAGGTCAAAGATGCAGACACAAGCAAATGGTGCTCCACCTCAGCAGCTAAAGACAAACGGTTACACGTCTGACTTCAATCTCAAGAAGCAGACATGCTTTAATTGTGGCAATCCTGGTCACATTGCCCGAAATTGTCTCTATCGCCCCTATGAGCCATATTATCCGCAAAGTCGGAGTGGTTCGTCTCAGGAATCGGTTAAGTCTAAGCCAATGAAGGTGCAACCACCTAAGGCAATGAAGACTGTGTTCTCCTAAGATAAAACCCTCTGATCAACATTGGGGCACTGCCAAAGAGCAAAGGACATTTTCAAATCAAAAATATGTTTTTCCAAATTATGAAAATTTTCATAAAAAGGTGAAGAAACCAATTTCAAAACAACACAAAGATAACAAACCTAAAGTTACCCCTCCAAAGGTAACTAAAACTGTTTTGAAAAGGAAACCTGAAATGAAGAAGGTTGAAATACCTAAAGTCACTACTTCAAAGGTGACTAAAACAACTTTCAAATCACCTGGAATTTGGAAACCTAAATCAAAGGCAGCTGCAACTCCAATTCCTGATGTCACAAAGGGGATGTTTTTAAAAGAGATAACTTTCAGTGACTCTTCAGGTACACCCAGAGCCACAATGGCCTGAGTTTTAATGACTAACTAATCTCTCACAGTGTGCATGAACAGTCAAGGAGGACTTCCATTAACTTATTTGTTTTTGAAAGTGATTGTTCCAGGCACATGATAGGAGGCATCTCTTCACTTCATGACATGCAGATTTTTAAGGGGAGTATGTTCTCCTTGTGAGAGGTAAATCTGAAAAGATCAGCAGAAAAGGTAACATTGTCTGAATTGTTTGTTTCTTAGCTAGTTTGATGTGAAGTATGGTTGTGCATGAAACAAAACCCAGTTATGAAAAATTTTAAAAAGAAAAAAAACTTTGAAGGTTAGCTTGGCCTGTTTTTGTAGACATTTAGTGATGTGTCAGTGTGTGTTTAAAAAAAATAAATAAATAAAAAATTAAAAAATAAAAATAAAAAAAAAATAAAAATAAAATTGTGTGTTGATATTAAAAAATCAAAGAGCAAGGGGAAGAATAGAAAAGATGAAATAGTTGACCGCTGAAAAATTATGCTTTTTAATTTTTAATCTTTTGTTTGTGTGTATGCGAATGTGTTTGCTGACTGACACGTGTAAGGTGAATGTGAAAAGCAGTGATTCACGGTTGATGTGCGTGGTAGGCTCTGCTGTCAATCAATCAAAAGGTACGGTTTGTCACAGCACTTAAAGATAACGTATGATGCTAGATAGGAAACACACACTTAGGTTAGTATAATCTCTATTTGACTGTGTACCAGGAATCCCGAGACGCACGCCCGATTCTGAGTTCGTTGACGTCGTGCTCAAAAATCCCATCCCCTCTGCTTTGCGTGAGCAATGACCTGGGGATGTAGTACGTGAGTCAGGCATCCTCTGTTCTGCGATGGCAGAGACCTAGAGCCTCCCTGATCCATGTACCTCTTAGATCACATTGTATATAATGATATAAAACCCAAAAGATGCCAATGAGCACAACCAAAAGAGACCCTCAAGAGTCCAAAACCCTTAGCCTGTGTCACTGATGAGAGCATTATTAAAAATGTTTCAAAAATTCAGTTGACGTTGTATATTAACCCAAAAATCTCCGTGGTCTATTCTTTCTTCCCTCTACAAAGTCTGGAGCATGATGTTAGGCTTAAGGAAAGGTGTCGTGAAAAATGTTGCAAGGAAACCAGGTATACTTGATAGAATGTACAAATTAATATACCTAGGACTTATGTGTGTGACCTGGATAGATGTTCATAAATAATAAACCTTAAAAGATAAAATTATGTGACAATCTGCCTGAGTAAGCGAAAGTAGCATGAGTTTAAGTTGGACCAAAATACCAGCAATCACCTGAACACGTGAAAGTAACTGAAGCTGAAAAGGGTTCCTCAGCCACAGAATGCCTGGTATGATCTTTAATTTACCTTCTCATTTGTGAATTGTTTTTTTTGTTTGATCTTAATTTTTCTGGTGTAATGTGAGTGTTTAAATTTTCTTTCTTAACTTTATGGATTGGCCAGGTTGATTTGAGAAGTTTAAATAAGTTTTTTTTGGGGTTTTGTGCAAGAAGGTGTGACCTCCCCCTCGGGTTCAGGGGAAGTTGTTGGTTAAATAATTATAACTCGATAACCAGTTATCATTGTCTGGTTAGTGTTTGTTCCATGTTGTGCATGTCAGGTTAAATGAGATGTCATGTCAATGAGTGTTGCTACTGTTCGTGTTTAAGAACCAGCCGGAAAAAGGACTTACCCTATGCTCAGGGGAAGTTTGTTGGTTGTTCAAGTAAAGCTTCCAAAGACACCGTTCTCAAGTTTAGGGGAAGCTAATTGAAGAAAAAAGATGCAGAGCAGTCACAACAAGAAATTCAAGAATGCCAAGACAGAGGTTTTCAAAATTTTTCCTCTGAAGTCACAAGCAAGTCAAGACATTCAAGCTGATGCTGATAAAGAGAAAGAGCCATCAATCATCCCACATGCTGCCCAATGAATATTGTTAAAGAAAAAGAATCTACATCAACCCATGATCAAGCCAAGGAGAAGACTGCAAGTCTAAAGATTGAAAGTAGAAGACATTTAATATCACAAGCCAAGGGGAAGATTGTAAGGGAATAATTTGTGGCTTGTGTATTAATCATCACCTGGCGGACTATTTTGTAGGCCTATGTGATAGAATAGGTGAAAATTAGTTGGGTTATGGGTATATTGGGACATTGGGCCAATTTAGACATGTTAGGGCTCATTTAGAATGAGTTTAGGTGGAGTTTTATGGGCTTATGTGGTCCAATACGGGAATTTTATGTTAATTAGGGTTACCAAAGATAGATTAGCTTGTTTTCCAAGCTAATCTCCCCCTATATAAGGAAGATGTAACAACTAGTTTAGGGTGGCAGATTTTAGGGTGTTGGGAGAGGGTGTCCACGTAATTCTCAAAGGAGAATTTCGAGATTTGTGTAGTGTAACAAAGGTTTCCTAATCAAGTGTTCATCAATCGGTTTGTGTTTCATATTGTTTTTCATTGCTTATTTACTTTATTATTCGATTGTTCTTGAATCACCAATCAAACCGGATTCCGCACGGTCATGATTGGATTAGATATCGCGTGAGGACCGTTTTCGGGACTTTCACAACCTCCATACCAGATCAAAGAAGCGGACCAAAATATGCTCAGCAGACCAAATGAACCAGCGGATCAGATATCCTCAGCGGACCAGATTTGGTACGACGGACCAAAAGGTACGGCGGACCAGAAAATAACCACCACGGACCAACTTTGAAGATTGTCTTCCGGACCAGTTTCAGCGGACCAGAATACGGATGAAGATTTCCGTGCGGACCACCGGCGGACCAAGTGTTCTTCGAGTGGATCAACGCAGTTCGAACTTGATTCGTCTGATTTTTGCGAATTTCGACGTTTGGATCTGGAATTTGACTCAGTATGATGCGAAAACACTCCAGGAACACTCATAAATCATTTTTCATCATTGAAACACTCTGAATTGCAAGAATTTTGATGAAAAACGAAGAAAACCCATACTTTCTCACTCTAGAACTCGAAAATCTACCAAAATCACAGCAGTAGAGCAACCAATTGCTCTGATACCACTTGTAAAATCACTGTACGATCTTACTATTGCATGATTTGGTAATCGTATAAGCAACAAGAAGTAAATAAAGCTTCGCTTTATTGATTTCACTTAGAGATTACACAAAGAGAGAGAGAGAGAGAACACATTGAGTTTCACACAGTTAAGATGTAGAATGACAGAACTGGTTACCAGCTCTCTCTCTAACGAACTATTTATAGTCACATACTAACTGACCGGCGGACCACCCACGTACCATCTGGTACGCCCGTATCATCTGGTACGCTGATGCATATGGTACGGCCAGTGACTATATGACTCAAACAGATGCTCTAGATTAGATACAATACACGAGACACACGTTAGCATAGGAATATGCTCTAACAGAATCTGAAGTTCAACCTACTCAGTGTGTCGCAAATCTGTGATAACCAAATGCCAATGGTGTTCAACGATCGTGAGTGTCTAATTCTCAAGCCTGGTCTCAAGATACCTGAAGATCAGATCTTGTTTCGAGCACATCGAAGAGGAAACTTGTATGCTTTGGATATGGCGGAAGCAAAACCTGCAAATTCAATCGCTTGTTTTCTAGTAAAGGCATCGGAAGAAGACTCAACCATATGGCACCGGCGAATGGGTCACGTCAAATTTAGGAACATGAATCGACTCGTAAGAGGAAAACACGTTATTGGCTACCGGAGAAAGAATTCGTGCATGTCGATAACTGTGTTGCGTGTTCCAAAGGAAAACAGCACAAGACGTCTCACAAGCCGAAGCCACCTGGTAGAACGACGACAATTCTTCAGCAACTCCATCTAGATCTTTTCGGGCCAGTGAACATCATGAGCTTAGGGGGAAAGTATTATTGCCTTGTTGTTACTGACGACTACTCCAGATACTCGTGGGTGTTCTTCTTTAGAGAAAAATCTGAGACAGCTGAGATATTGAAGAATTTCATTACTCGCATTGAAAACGTCAGCAGAGAGCGGGTTAGGATAATCAGATCAGATAACGGGACGGAGTTCAAGAATCAAACATTTGACGCTTTTTGCAATTTGAAAGGCATCACACGACAGTTCATTTCACCGTACACGCCACAGCAAAATGGTGTAGCGGAACGGAAGAATAGAACCATCATCGAGTCTGCCAGAACCATGCTTGCTGATTCTAACCTTAAACTCTCTTTTTGGGCAGAAGCAGTGAACACTGCGTGCTACGTTTTGAACAGAACGCTTTTGGTCAAGCATGCTAACAAGACGCCGTTCGAACTGATTTCTAAACAAAAACCTGTTTTAACAAGACTTAAACCGTTCGGATGTCCTTGCACTGTTCTTATACAGTCTGATCAGTTAGCCAAGTTTGCCCCTCGGGCAGATGAAGGTTATTTTGTTGGATATTCTATGTCCTCAGCGGCGTATCGAGTATACAACAAAAGAACTCAAGTGATCATGGAGTCGTGCAATGTTAATTTTAATGAGCACACTCGGATCACTCGAGAACCTGATTCAGATAGCATGTATGACCTTGACTCTCTTTCTTCTACATTTAATATTGTTGATTATGGTGTTTCAGGAAATACTATCTTAGATGAAGATGCTCGTGAGGAATGTTTTGGTCAAAAACTGCCTAAGCAATTAGTTGATCAAACTTTGTATGTGAGGTAGCGTGTTTGATGTAAATAAGGATGAAAATGTAACTGCTAGAATAGACACGAGGATATAACGAGGGAAAATCCAAGTATCCTTGAGTATCCTCAAGGAGCCTGGCAAAAAACCTCGGGGGCCGGTTCAAAGTACCTGCCGCCTAAAACTTTTATATAATGAAAGTTCTGATTACAAAGTAAATGA
Source organism: Deinandra increscens subsp. villosa (assembly GCA_039602395.1). NCBI lineage: Eukaryota > Viridiplantae > Streptophyta > Magnoliopsida > Asterales > Asteraceae > Deinandra > Deinandra increscens. The sequence continues at coordinate 115,767,073 of JBCNJP010000027.1, read as the reverse complement.
GCTCGAATTCTAAGTGTTGCAGAGAATTGTAATCGAAAAGATTGTGTGTGTGTGTAAGCCTAGAGCTCTGTTTAAATACGAAATACATAGCAACTAATTTTCCTAAAAAATAGCAACTAAGTCCACGTTCGCCAACTAGCCGTTTGAATCCCAACTGACCCACGATTCTATTGATAAACCGAGTCTTTAGGACACGTGATGAATGACCAAGTCAACCTGCGAGTAACAAACAATAGAGAAGCAACCGTTAGTAAGTAAATATTATTCAGGATCCTTACCATGAAGTGCCTACGAGCTGATGCGAGCTGCTCATCGTCTCCTGAATTCTAGTACCAACAATTACCCCCAAATTTTTAGCAGTTGGTGCATGCGAGACAGCTGTCGAAAATTTCAATTTCTGGCTTATCGCTAAGTAACTATGATTTGATGGGGAGTAATTAGCCCCAACTTCCCAAGCGAAGTTCCCGTCAGATTATTCCTTTATAACCTTCTCACCACTTTAATTCTTCACCACATCTTCTTCTCGGCGAAACCCTAGAGCTCCTCGCATCTTTTCCAGGTTAGTTTCTCATTCCGCCCTTCTCGTTTTCTCTGAGCATGGGAAAAAATCTTGCACCGTCATCGGCCACGGTCTCCGACCAAGTGGCCGACGAGTTTACTGACCAAGGTCTCCTCCCGGCGACGGCGGAGGAAACTTGCAATTTTGACGATCGCAAGATCGCATTGTTGAAACGATCCTGCTGTTTCCCCGCTGGAGCTGAAATTCGCCCCTTCGACCCTTCTTTGAAAGCCGACCACATCTCCGACGAATGGGTTTGTTTTCTGAACTACCCTTTTCTTCTTGGCATGACATTTCCGTTTCCGACACTGGTGAATGAGTTCTTTTCCGTCACCGGTCTTGCTTACTCCCAAGTCATGCCAATGGTGTGGCGTATTCTGTTCTCTCTCGAAAGTTTGAACCAGTCCCATAATCTGAATATCGGAGTTGCTGAAATTTGCAAAGTTTACCGGTTGGCCACTCACGGCAACAGTAGATTTGTTTTGAAAATTCGAACTGGAGAAGCTCAGATGATCCCTAGGACTTCTCATAACGAGCACGACTGGAAGCGTCAATTTTTCTTTGTGAAACGAAGTAGCCTTGCTGGTTGTGAGAACCTTCCTACCCAGTGGGTCATTAAGGGTAGGAAGAGTTTTAGTAACATTCTAACCCCGTATACTCTTCCATTGCATGTAACTGATATGATTGTGTTTCTGTCTTTGCAGCGCCCAAGTTTGAAGCTTTGATAAAACCAACCCGTGAATCCTCCAAGAAGCTTAAGGATCTTTTCAGCATCCCAGCAGCAGAAAGAAGCTGCCAGCCCGAGGACGTTTCAAGTGCCAGAAGCATTTCTCAGCAATCTCTCAGCCCTTCAAGAACCATGTCAACAGGTACTTTCATTTAATTGTTCCCTTTCCGTCTTTGAATTGTGTTTTATTTCTTCTGAAATTGATCCTTCACTGTCTATGATGAAGCTCCAGGTTCGGCCTCCAACTTCTCCTTCAAGGACATTAAGCTGCTCATTGCCAAAAAGGAGAAAACTAAGGAGACCAGCAGCAAGGCTCCTACTGACACCTCAGCCCCCAAGTTCCGAGCTCCGAGCACTCGTTCCAAGACTTCTTCTGCAAAGAAGCGCAAGGCTCCTGACTCCACTATCAATGTGGACAGCTTCGATGATCTCCCTCCCGTTGCAGCTGCTAACAAGCTGCTCTCACTGCAGGCTGTAGTGAACATTGTAAGTCGTAGTTTAATAATAGGGAAATATGTAAAAATGAAAGTTATAACACTTCCCTTTTTGATTCTGATGTGCAGGGCATTGACAAGCTGAGCCACGAGGTGATTGACCTCGAAGGCAAAGTGGAAGCCCTGGAGCAGAAGCTCGAAGCAGCTGAGCAGAAGCTTGAAGCCTCTGAGCTCAAACTTGATCAGGCCACGCTCCGTCTTGAGAAGCTGAACAAGGCCGCAGCCAGCAATGCTCGCCACTATGAGAAGCAGCTCAAAGAGAAAGATGCTGCGGCTGCTGAAGCTCTGAAGCAGGCCGAACTGAACGCTCAATCTTCAGCCGCCATCAGCATGCTGGAGTGCATGATTGAGATGGCAACTGCTGCACAGGCTGATGGCTTCACTCCAGAGAGCTGGCCGGTGAAGGACTGGGAGGTGAGCCTTAAGAAGCTGCTGGCTGAGAGGGAAGATGCTCCTGAAAAGGCTGAGAAGGAGGCTAAGCCGGAGGTCGAGAAGGAAGCTGAGAAGGAAAAGGGCAAGGGCAAGGAGGTTGAGCAGGCGGAGGCTGCTGGTGATAAGCTGGGCGATGAAGACGATGCAACGTTCTGAGCCCGCTTTTTTAGTTTGTTTGGTTCATGGTCAGGTTCAGGTTCAGTAAACAATGTTTGTGGTGAAGCTTTTGTAAACAATGGTAGTTTAACTCTTCTTTTTTTTTTTTTTTTTTTTTGGGATTTGGATGGAGGGACCTTGAGTTTCAAGGCGATGTCCAAGCTCCTTTAGACAATATAGTTGGCCACAGGTGGAGGGATCTTGGGTTCCAAGACGAAGCCTGGGGTCAACTTCTCTAATTTCCTGCATAAATATGACTTAGTAGTATTTTGATCATCATGGTGTGCCGTGTATGCTTTTAATTATTTTGAAAAATGTTTGAATGAGGATCCTACAGGATGCTCAGCATAGTTTAGTTGAAAAACTCAAAAGTTTATTAAAATTTTGCCAATGTTAACAAACCATGATGCCATCTAATACTTAGTAATAAAAATACGTATCAAACGCAGTATCAATATAACCTGTTTGAGAATACTCCAACCGTAGAGGTAGTCAGGATCTCTAAGGATCCTTAGGAATCCTTAAGATAGACTTGATGAAATTCCGATTTTAAGGCATAAAATACCTTAAAAACCTTGAGCACTTGTGAATAAGTTAAACTGGGGTCAAGCCCAATCTTGTATTCTCGCAGTGTAAAACGTTTTATAAATCTTGGGTCTAAGCCAACTGGGGTCAAGCCCAAAACTTGAGAGACACGAATATGTCTAAAGCTTTAGTTAATGTGAAAACATTAAAAACCTTTGCTAATCTGAGGACAAGCTCAAAAATACTTGGGACTAAGCCAACTGGGGTCAAGCCCAAAACTTGAGAGACATGAATATGTCTAAACCTTTGTTGACATGAAAATGCCAAAAACCTTAGAATCTTTGAGATGACACGTCTGCCATCCATTTTGAAGTGCACTCTATGGCCAACAGTGATGAAATTATCAGCCACCCTTAGATGGACTGGTCGCACCACCTTGAACCACAGGTCACCATCATGCGCTCCTGGCGAGGGTCTTGCGCTCCTGGCGATTCCCATTAGTGAACGAGAAGGTGAAAACCTCCTAAACCTTTTGACAGCATTCAGAATGCTTTAGACTTAAAAGAGGTGATCAGCCTCTAGCTTATGGCAGGACGCTCGGAGCACCTACAAAATACTCCAAGGCTCGGTGAGGGGTGGGTGTTAGTTTCGCTAACACCCCTCCGATGCCTAAGTCAGTACACATTTCAAAAATAATAATGTGAAAATGAAATAAGGGTAAAAATCATACCTGAGGTTCTCGAAGTATGGACAAGGATTCTCTGATATGCTCAAAGGATCCAAGGAGAACTTATATAAAATATAACTTCAAATGAATTGCATTCCAAGCTCTTGGGAGCAGCTCACCTTCCATGGTAGCTAACCTGTATGCTCCTTTTCCAGCTTCTGAATCCACCAGGTAGGGTCCTTCCCATTTAGGCGCGAGTTTCCCATGTGCCGGATTGGTTGTATTTTGAAAAGCTTTCCTGAGTACCAGATCTCCTACTTGAAATCTTCTGATCCTGAGATTCCTGTTATAAGATTTAGCTATCTTTTGCTGGTATGCTGCCATCCTAAATTTTGCGAGGTCTCTGATTTCTTCAATTGTTTCAAGATCTTCAAGGAGCTCTTGCTTGTTTGCTTCAAAATCCCGGCAGCTTGTTCTCGCAGTTGGCATCACCATCTCAGTAGGAATTACAGCTTCGGATCCAAACACTAAGGAAAATGGTGTTCGACCAGTAGCATTCTTGGAGGTCGTTCTGTCAGCCCATAATACGAAAGGTAGCTCTTCAGCCCATTTTCCTTTCTTGTCTCCTAGCTTCTTCTTGAGGTTATTGATTATAATCTTATTGCTCGATTCTGCTTGGCCGTTAGCTTGTGGATGTATGGGAGTCGAAGTTACCATCTTGATGCCCCATGCCTCACAAAAACTTGTTGTCCTTTTTCCAATAAATTGAGATCCATTGTCGCACACTATTTCTGATGGAATTCCAAATCTTGTCAAGATATTCCTTTTGATAAAGGAAATTACTTCCTTTTCTCTAACTTGAACGAAAGCTTCGGCTTCAATCCACTTAGAGAAATAGTCTGTCATAGCCAGCATGAAGACTTTTCCTCCAGGTGCTATAGGCAGCTTACCAACTATGTCCATTCCCCATTTCATGAACGGCCATGGAGATGATATTGAATGGAGCGGCTCAGCAGGCTGATGGAGGATGTTGCCGTGCCGCTGACATGCGTCACATTTCTGAACAAAGGCCATAACATCCTTCTTCATGGTGGGCCAGTAGTATCCTGTTCTTAATACTTTTGAATATAGTGATCTGCCCCCAGTGTGATTGCCACAATCACCTTCATGAATATCCTGAAGTACCGCACGTGCTTCAGGCTGCTCGAGGCATCTCAAGTATGGTCCTGCAAGAGATTTCTTGTATAAGATACCATTTATTATTGAATATGGAATTACCTTTGTTCGGAAGAGTCTGGAGTTCTCGTTTTTGGGGATTTCTCCTTCTTGAATAAATCCGATAGGTAGGTCCAGGATTCTTGAGGATCCTGAGAGTCTGTGATTTCTTGATCTTTATCTGTTGTAACATCATTAACTTCTTGTTCTTCAATTGCCGGTGTCAGGATGTGAGTTATGGGAATCTTGACACCTTCTGGGATCCTTAAAGATGATGCTAAGTTTGCCAAAGCATCAGCTTCTGCGTTTTCTTCTCTAGGTACCTGTGATATGCTGCAATATTCAAAGGATAATGCTAATTGTTTTACAAGGTCTAGATATTTGGTTAGCCTTTCGCCTTTCACTGCATAGGATCCATTAAATTGGTTAGTTAATAACAAGGAATCAATAAAAACTTGAATGTGTTGGATACCCATATCTTTAGCGAGTTGTAATCCTGCAATTAAAGCTTCGTATTCGGCTTCATTATTAGTAGCCTTGAATTCACAGTGGATAGATAGAGGGATAATGTCCCCCTGTGGCGATTTCAGTAGCGCACCCAATCCTGTACCTCTAACATTAGATGCTCCATCCGTGTACAGGATCTAGCTGCCTGAAGCTTCTTCGAGCTGCTTGACTTCTAGTTCAACTTCTGGCAGTATGTCGCTGCTGAAATCAGCCACAAAGTCTGCTAAGGCCTGTGACTTGATCGCTGTTCTTGGTTCATATATGATGTCATAGGCACTTAATTTAACTGCCCATTTCGCCATTCTTCCAGACATCTCTGGTTTTCTTAAGACACACTTAATAGGATAGTTAGTTTTTACATAAATAACATGAGTTTCAAAATAATGCCTTAATTTTTGAGAAGCCATGACAAGAGCTAAGATTAATTTTTCTAAATAAGAATACCTGGTTTCAGCATCTAGCAATGTTTTGCTTACATAGTATACTGGATGCTGCTGCCCCTCATGATCCTTCACAAGCACAGCACTCACTGAGCTGCTTGAAACTGCTAGATAGAGAGACAGTGGCTCGCCTTTAACAGGTTGCATCAGGAGCGGAGCGGATGACAGATATTCTTTCAAGGAGCTCAGAGCTGCTTCATGCTTCTCACCCCATTCGAACTTTTTGTTCTTCTTCAATATGTCATAGAATTCTTTGCTCTTTTCGGAAGATCTTGATATGAATCTGTTAAGTGCTGCTACTCTTCCAGTCAGTCTTTGAACTTCTTTAACATTTGTTGGAGACTTCAAGTTTATAATAGCTTGTATCTGCTCGGGGCTGGCTTCAATTCCCCTTTCAGTAACCATAAAGCCTAAAAACTTGCCGGCTCTTACTCCGAAATGGCACTTGGAAGGATTCAATTTCATGTTGAATTGGTCTAGGATATCAAATGCGGCTTCAAGATCTTTGGGATGATCTTCTGCTTTCTTCGATTTCACCACCATATCATCTATGTATACTTCCATGGTGTCCCCCAGCTTGTCTTTAAACATCATGTTGACTAGCCTTTGGTACGTGGCACCTGCATTTCGTAAACCAAAAGGCATTGCAATATAACAATAAATACCTGTAGGGGTCATGAAGGCTGTGTCTTCCTGATCTGATGGTTCCATTTGAATTTGTTGAAAGCCCGAAGATGCATCCATAAAGGTCAACATCTCGTGCCCGGCAGTCGCGTCCACCATAGAATCAATATGTGGTAGAGGGAATGGGTCTTTTGGACAGGCCTTGTTTAGGTCTGTGTAGTCTACACATACCCTCCACTTACCATTCTTCTTTTGGACTACCACCACATTAGCCAACCAGCGAGGATACTTAACTTCCCTGATCATTCTTGATTTGAGCAGCTTGTCAACTTCCTCTTGGATTATGACGTTTCTCTCAGGAGCGAACTTCCTTCTCTTCTGATGTATTGGCCTGAAAGATTCATCTATACCAAGTTTATGAGTAATAATATCTTTAGATATACCTGTCATGTCTTCATGTTTCCATGCAAATGTTGTGACTCTGGACTTTAAGAGGCTCACGAGCTGCTCCTCAGTATCCTCAGGAATATTTGTTCCTACCAGCACTTTGATTTCAGGATCTTCAGGATTGAGTTGAACTTCTTTGGTCTCCAATTCCTTTGTCATCTGAACTCTTCGTGCTGGTTTCTTTAATTGCTATGCTGGCTTTGACTTGATAGTGTTCTTCATAGCAGAAGTGTAGCAGTCTTTGGCTTCTTGTTGATCACTTAGTATTCTTACAACTCCCCAAGGTGTGGGAAGCTTCACACATTGATGATAGGTAGATGGAACTGCTTTCATGTCATGGATCCATGGCCTTCCCAAGATTACATTGCAACAAGGCAGGGAATCAATAACGCAGAATTTCTGCATGGAATTGACTCCTTCTACGTAAACAGGAAGTCTGATGTCTCCAACCGTATGCTTGGTTTCTCCGCTAAATCCTACTAATACTGAGGATCTTGGAATTATCTCTTCTTCGGGAATGCTCATCTTCTTAAGCACGTCCAATTGAATAATGTTGACTGAGCTGCCGTTGTCTATCAGGATCCTGCGAACATAATGGTTAGCAATACATAATGTAATTACCAGACTGTCATGATGAGGATCCTGGATGTCCTGCTTATCAGTTTCGTCAAAAGAAATGACTTTGTCTTCAGTCAATATTGCATTCTTCTTTGGTCGACTGCTTTGATCCATTTTAGCCTCCTTGGCATGTCTTTTTGCTGATGAGAAAGAGGCCCCACATATGTCAGATCCTCCGGAGATGAAGTTGATCACTTTAGCATCTGCTGGTGGTGATTGCGCTCTTTTGGGCAGCTCAGCAGCTTCTTGAGTTTTACTCTTCTTCCTGCCGAACAATTCCTTGAGATGCCCCTTGCTGAGTAGGTAACTGATCTCTTTCCGAAGGGCTATGCAATCATCTGTTAAGTGCCCAAAGTCTTCGTGGTAGGCACACCATTTAGACTTATCTTTCCATGATCCTTGTTTATCCGATTTTCTTGGCCACCTGGCTTTATCACCTAGATCCTGCAAGGCACATAACAAACCACTTGTGTCAACCGAAAAGCAATAATCAGATACCTTTGGGAAGTTCTCTTCGTCGTCTTCCTCTTCCACTTCGTTGACCCTTGGATTATCATTACGATAATAGGGTTTGTTTCTTTGTTGTTTCCCGGGAGAGTTTGTCCTTCTGCCCGACGTTTCTTCACCTCTTTTTTGGATCTTCTTATCGTCTTCCAACCTGATGAACCTCAGTGCCCTTGTTCTGACCTCATCAAGGTTCCTGCAAGGAGTCATAACCAAATCATCATAAAATCGGGAATCCCCTCTAATCCCCATTTTGAAGGCTTCTACAGCAGCAGCCATATCCAAGTTAGGGATATCTAGAGCTTCTCGACCAAATCTGGCCACGTAATCCCTTAGGGATTCACTGGGCTTCTGAACTATCCTGTACAAATCACCAGTGAGCTTCTCAAAGCTCCTGCTGCAAGAAAACTGGTTATTAAACAAGTTAACCAAGTGGGGAAAAGAAGTGATAGTGTTAGGAGGGATACTGAGTAGCCATTTCAAGGCTGGTCCTGTCAGTGTTGAACCAAATCCCTTGCATAAGCAAGCTTCTTTGATGTTTGCAGGAATGGGGTTGATCTCCATTCGCTCCCTGTATTGTGCCACGTGCTCCTCAGGATCTGTGGTTCCATCGTAGAGTTTCATGTTGGGGGTCTGAAATCTTTTCGGTATCTCTACGTCACAGATGGGCCATGCAAATCTGGATATCCTGTGGCTGCCCGCTGGCACTTCAGGAATTGGACGAATAACACCAGGAACACTTGAGATCATGTCTTTCAATCTCTGAAGTTCCCTGGCGATGACGGGGTCAATACCTGCATCCTGCACAATTCCTTGGTTAGGGTTAGTATAATAATTATCAAAGTTGTTACCAGCCCTGGAAGTTTGTAGAGGGATTTGAGGTCCATATCCAGTATCTCTAACGACGGTTGGCTCAGTCGTAGTCTCCACTTGCATGGGGATGAAGTCTCCCTCATGCATCTCCTGAGATGAACCTGGGAATGTGCCTGTAGAGACAGTAGGGTTAGAAAATAAGGATCCTTGAGGATCCTGAGCTGCTCGGAAGCGGCTTCGATATGGTTGGAATGGCTGAGATGAGGATCCCTGTGGCATCTGTGGAGTAGGCATTGCTGATTGCTGACTCCAAGGCTCATGTAGGTTTGTTGCCGCGAATTGTTGTGGTCGAGATGCGGATTGATGCATTGAGACTGCTGGCACCCGATGGTTTAAAAACCCGGCTGGTTGCTGACTTGAGCATCTCGGCGGCTACTGACTTCCATATTCGCTGTAGTAAGATTCTGGGGGTTGCTCAGAGTAGAATCCAGAGTATTCCAGATCCATCATCCTGGAAGTCTTCTGATGCTGAGTGCCTGAGGATCCTGCAGTGGTAACTGTTGCAATACCTGACTTTTGAACAGTAGAGGGATTTATTTTCTGTTTCGGCTGCTCCGATATTTCCGGAGAGTTAAACCCGAATGATTTTGGGATCAAAGGGCTGATTTCCTCTACTGGTTTCTTAGATTTCTTCAATTCCATGATCTCCTTCATCATTCTCTCGTTGGTTTTGGTTTGTTCATCCGCATGGGCCTTCATTTGCCTGATCAAAACATAGAGATCATTATTAGAAATAGTAGAGTCAGTGGACGTACCTTGAGATCCAGTAAAAGTGGGGTATTCCACTCCTTTAGCATTAGTATCAGCCACTTTCTTCATCATTGGGGGAAGACCAGCATTGACGGTCGGTTTAGTGGATGAAACAGATTTCGAAGTAATCTTTTGTTGGCTTGACATTTTCAAGAATTAGTTATGGGAAGAAGATCAAGGCTTTTAGCTGAATTCAAACACCGTTTGCCCCACGGTGGGCGCCAAATTGTTTTGGTCAAAAACTGCCTAAGCAATTAGTTGATCAAACTTTGTATGTGAGGTAGCGTGTTTGATGTAAATAAGGATGAAAATGTAACTGCTAGAATAGACACGAGGATATAACGAGGGAAAATCCAAGTATCCTTGAGTATCCTCAAGGAGCCTGGCAAAAAACCTCGGGGGCCGGTTCAAAGTACCTGCCGCCTAAAACTTTTATATAATGAAAGTTCTGATTACAAAGTAAATGAGCTCGAATTCTAAGTGTTGCAGAGAATTGTAATCGAAAAGATTGTGTGTGTGTGTAAGCCTAGAGCTCTGTTTAAATACGAAATACATAGCAACTAATTTTCCTAAAAAATAGCAACTAAGTCCACGTTCGCCAACTAGCCGTTTGAATCCCAACTGTCCCACGATTCTATTGATAAACCGAGTCTTTAGGACACGTGATGAATGACCAAGTCAACCTGCGAGTAACAAACAATAGAGAAGCAACCGTTAGTAAGTAAATATTATTCAGGATCCTTACCATGAAGTGCCTACGAGCTGATGCGAGCTGCTCATCGTCTCCTGAATTCTAGTACCAACAAGGAAGACTTTCCGACTTTTGATACTTTTGCTCCGGTTTCTTCATCGATTTTGGGAACTATCTACTCAGCAGACCCTCCTGATCTAACATGGAGAAATCAGACGAGTGAATCAGTAAATCGATCCGGAGAATCATCTTCATTAGCAACTCCTGATGAAACTGTAATTCTAGTGCCAGATCCAGTTATTGTAGAAACAGAACCAGCACCTGCAGCAGTTCAGGGGGAAACCAACTCGGAAACTGCTCCTAAAGATCATGATTCTGATTCAGAAGTTGAAGCTGAAATGGAAACTGGTGAGGTCCCGGGAAATTATCTGCAAATTGGGAACCTTGAATCTACCATCGAAGACACCGTTGTTGAAGAGTCAAGGGTTCACAAAATTCATGCAACAAGCCAGATTATAGGCCCCGTAGACAAAAGGATCACCCGAAGTCAAATAGAACATGTTAACTCGTGTCTATTTTCATGCTTCATATCTCAAGAAGAACCAACTTTAGTTGCTGATGCTCTCAAAGATGACAACTGGATTGAATCCATGCAAGCAGAGTTACTTCAGTTCAAACTCCTCAATGTTTGGCATCTTGTTGAAGCTCCAAAGGGTATTGAACCCATACCGGTCAAGTGGATTTTCAAGAACAAACAAGACGACCGTGGTATAATCATTAGAAACAAAGCTCGATTAGTAGTGAAAGGGTACATTCAAGAAGACGACATTGATTATGACGAAGTCTATGCACCTGTCGCTCGTCTAGAAGCCATTCGGATTTTCTTAGCTTATGCTGCGTCTATGGACATCACGGTTTACCAACTTGATGTTAAGACCGCATTTCTTTATGGTGAACTGGATGAGGACGTGTACGTACATCAACCTCCCGGGTTTGTGAACAAGTCATTTCCAAACAAATGTTACAAACTTGACAGGGCCCTTTATGGTCTGCACCAAGCCCCGAGGAAGTGGTACGAGACATTGTCGACATATCTGCTGGAAAATGGATATAAAAGGGGTATTATTGATCAGACTCTTTTCATTCGACACGTCGGGAAGGATATGCTTTTGGTTCAAGTATACGTTGACGATATCATTTTCGGGTCAACAAACGTGAATTTGTGTCATGCATTCGAGGACTTGATGAAGAAAAAGTTCGAGATGAGTGCCATGGGTGAATTGACATTTTTCCTAGGAATTCAAGTGAAACAGTCGCCAGACGGCATACTGATCAGCCAAGGGAAATACGTTAAAGAAATTCTGAAGAAGTTCGGTTTTCACGACTCTAAGGGATTCTCTACACCAGTGGAAACTCGTCACAGACTGAATACTGATGCTCATGGTGTCTCGGTGGATGAACACTTATACCGTTCGATGATCGGGTCGTTGATGTATTTGACGGCAAGTCGTCCCGATATCATGTTTGGAGTCTGTCTCTGTTCAAGATTTCAGAGCAAACCAAAGGAATCACATTTGACTGCGGTTAAGAGAATTTTTTGATACTTGAAGTCGAATCCCAACCGAGGGCTTTGGTATCCAAAAGATTCAGCCTTCGATCTTAGAGCCTACTCAGATAGTGACTATGCTGGTTGTCAACTCGATCGGAAGTCTACAACGGGTGGAGCTCAGTTTTTGGGAAACCGACTCGTGTCGTGGTAATGCAAGAAGCAGACTACGGTATCCATTTCAACTGCCGAGGCGGAATACATCGCTGCTGCATCATGCTGCTCTCAAGTTCTCTGGATCCAGAATCAATTGCTGGACTACGGATTGAATTTCATGAGTACTCCTATTCATATTGATAATTCTGCTGCTGTGTGTATTGTTAAAAATCCAATTCAGCATTCGAAGACTAAGCATATAGAGATTAGACACCATTTCATTAGGGACTGTGCTGAGAAGAAACTAGTCACCTTAGTTCAGATTGATTCAGAAAATCAGTTAGCTGACCTGTTCACTAAGTCATTTGATATGTCTAGGTTCAACTTTCTGGTTACCTCTCTAAGTATGATCAACTTTGACTAGGACTGGAACTTCTTGCTCTCTGATACGTTAGTGTCTTGCTCTCTAGGTTGCTTTCTTTTGTGAATTATCTGTGTATATATCCTAAGTCTTGCATTCCTCTCACTAAAATCACCAAAAAGATTTTACACTTCTTGCTTGTTTTGCATTTTATCTAATTATTGATGTCTAACATATTATATCTTATGTTATTGCTTTTGTTACTTTTTTGACTCACTTGAGTCTGTTCCTATGTTGTTTGACTTGTTTTGGCTGAGAAAAATATTTCAATATGTTTGTGTCTCGAGTCAAAATGATTTATGACCTAAGGAATTTCTTTTCATTCAAATAGCTTGTTTTTGAGTCTGTCTGCCGTGCCTGCATCTGTGGAAGATAAAACCAAAAATAGTGTCAATTCTGTAATTGTTTAGTATTTGTCTATACACATGTGCAGTAAAAATAGCAGAAAATACCAAAAACATTGAAAAAGTTAAAACCCTTGGTCTGTGGTCGGACAATATGTGTGGAACATGATATGACTCTGGTCTTGTTGATCTAACCGTAGGATATGATCCAATCGACCGGTAACTCTATCATTTGATGTGTTGGTAGGCTCAACATACTGAGAACTAAACAAGTCTCTGTGATAACACACTAATTTCATTGAGAAATGTGGACCTCGGAAGTTTAAACAATGGCATATTCTTTAAAATTGCCCTTCTCATTAGTACTAGTAAGAAAACTCTAATCACACATCCTTTGTTTCTTCAGTATTAAGTTGACTTATTTCAAAATCAATACATGAGACTCATCTGCTGAGGGAACTCTGACCTTGAGTCTCATCCATAAATAAAGCTGAGACACATCTGCTGTGAGAAATCACTGACCTTGTGTTCTTACGCTCAATCATTCCATAAAATAAAGTGAGAAGTCATCTGCTGAGGGAACTCTGACATTGACTCTCTCACCCTATCAAAATTCATTCATCAATAGTCATGAAAGAAGGATTATCATGATTTCATGACTATATCCATGAAATAAGTCACTTAACACTAAAGAAAAGGGAGAAAGATTACTTTTAAATGTGTGATTGAATCTGAAAAGCTATTTGATGATTGGTAGAATACTGTTAACTTCCAACCTAATAAGGTCCCCACAAAATATTTCTCTGAACTGTACAGAAAACATGATAAATACATCGCATGAGACAAGTTGAAAATTACCTTGTTTGAGCTTAAGTGGACAAACAATACCGACAATCTGATTTAGGGTATCGGATCCGAAAGGTGAATTGAATTATAAGTTGTAACATCCCGAATTTTTAATTATGATAATATATAAATATATGTGGTGTAAATGTTAGAAGTATTTAATTGTTTAGTTGAATTTGTGTGTTTTGTTGGTTAACTTGAAAAGATGACATTTAAGTTGTTAAATAAAAGATTTAGGAGGGGCTAAATAGAAAAATTTCCATCTTTGGGTGAGTTTTAATTACTAAATGCAAGTAGAGGGACTGGAATGTAAATTGGGTTATAAAACAAGTCTGGGAAAAATCCCAGACCAATTTCACGATCGCAGGAAAGGGGGGGAGCAAGGAGCTCACGAACCCTAACTTCACATAGGGGGAAATCCTTTGAAATTGAGAAGAAAACAACAAAAGGGAGGTCAATTCGAGTTCTAGGAGGTCTAGGGGGCTCGAAAAAATTGTCCCTACTCTCTTGTTTCTCAACCAAGTAAGTGTCTAGTTTATACCCTAAGTTGAGAAGTGATGAAAGATCAAATTGATGCTTGATCTTAGTTGTATGTTGCTTGAAATCTGTCATGAAACTCCAGATTTAGGATGCATGTTAGAAAACTTGTGTGTTACTATATGTCTTGAGTTAGGAGGGGCACCCTATTAGACTATGTATATTCGGTGTATATTTCCTATTTATAGGTTGATTTGTTTCCTTGTATTTATCACTGTAATTTAGGCTAGGTAGTTATGAGTCATTGTATATATTCAATTGTGATGTAATGCATAATCAATCGACTGATTCCATATGTTAACATGGTAATCAGAGCCTCCCAATAAACCCTATTTTCTGCCGCCACCCATAGGCTACGGCCTTAATTTTTTTCCGGAAGCCTTTTCCAGTCACGCTACGGTGTGCACCCCTACCTCTCCATATCAAGATGTCTAACAAATCCAACTCCAACCCAACCGCTACCGCCTCCAAAAACATCCATCTCGCATACACCCTAACCAATATTCATCAACGGGTGCGTGTGCTAGACGAAGTGAAGCTTTCATACGCTTAATGGGTTAATCTTTTTAAGATTACCACCAAGGCATACAAAGTTATGCCCCATATCGACGGTACACCCGCTCCCGAAACGACGTCCGATGAGTATGAAGCATGGACAGAAATTGACGTCGTTATTTTGCAGTGGATTTACGCCACTCTCTCCGACGACCTTCTAGCCCGGATTATGCGTGCCGAATCCATAGCCCGAGAGGCTTAGCTGCGTGTTGAGCAATATTTTCTCAATAATAAGGGGTCTCATGCAGCGGCGCTAAACCACGAGTTTACCAATATCACCCTTAAAGCTATGCCCTCTCTTGATTCCTACTGTCAGCGAATCAAGGAGTTAGGCGACCAACTCACAACTGTCGACATACCCATCACAGAAAAACAACTGGTTCTACAACTCGTTCAGGATCTCCCTTCAGAATACGACACCGTCGCAGCCTACATCAATCAGAGTCTTCCGACGTGGGACGGCGCATGTGGCATGCTCCAACTCGAACACTAACGTCAGACCACCCAGGATAAACTAACCAACCCGGCGCCGTTGCGTTAGCCAGTGTTCAGGCCGATCACTCTACCGGGAATCGACGTCGACCGTCCAACACAAGCCGCAACACTCAGCCACAACGTCGTTCCTCTGGTTCCTATCAGCATCAACAGCGGCGGGCTCCAGGTCCTTCGGCCCAACAGCATTGGCGGCCCAGTTATTGGCCAACATGGACTCCTCCACCGTCCCCTTTTCCCACTCATGCGGGCTGGTACCCACTATGGGGCGGCCCGTATCCTAGTTGGCAGCCACAGTCCAGCAGTAGCTCTCGTGGCCCATCAGACCAGCCTAGGCGCTCCTCCAACACCCGCAAACAAACTGAACCGGAAGCCAACCTCACTGATTTCGACCCGCTGGAACCAACACAAATCGGTGAGGCTTTTCAGGCTGTCAACCTAGCCGACTCAGAGGATCACTGGTAAATTTACCCAATTTTCCTTGTCTTGTCCTAATGGTTTTGTTCTTGTAGGTAATGGTGCTCGTGTTGCAGTACTTGGATCTGGTCACTCCACCCTACCTACCCAAAACCAAAGCCTTCATCTTAAAAATATCCTTTACACACCATCTGTTATTAAAAATCTAATTTCTGTTCGTAAATTTACAATTAATAACAACGTTTCTGTTGAGTTTGACCCAACTGGTTTTTCTGTGAAGGACCTCAAGAATGGCAAGACGATTTTCAGACACAATAGCTCCGGTCATGTTTATCCCGTCTCCTACCCAGTCTCCTCTCCTGTTCTCCTGGCTTCCTCCTTTCAAGACGTGTGGCACGAACGTCTAGGACACCCTGGAAGTCCTGTTTTTGATTTTTTATCTTCAAATAAAATTATCCCATGTAATAAACGTGCTAAACATTTGGTTTGTCATTTTTGCGAACTTTCCAAACATAAACGATTGCCATTTTCCATTTCTAATTCTCGTACTATTTTGCCCTTTATATTGTGCATTGTGACCTTTGGACGTCACCTATAATTAGCAAAGCAGGGTATAAATACTATATGGTTCTCGTAGACACTTTCACCCAATACACGTGGGTTTTTCCACTTCGGCTAAAATCGGAAACGTTTGCCAAGTTTGTGTAATTTCATAAATTCATAAAAACCCAATTTAACATCTCTATTAAGTCTTTCCAATGAGACTTAGGGGGTGAATTCGACAACCAAAACTTTAAGACTTTTGCCACCTCCAACGGGCTTCAGTTCCGATTTTCCTGTCCTCAAACATCCCAACAGAACGGAAAATCCGAACGCATGATTCGTCGCTTAAACGAAATCATGCTTACTCTACTTACCCATGCTTCGCTACCACTTGATTTCTGGGTCGAGGCACTTCACACAGCTTGTTATTTACACAACATTCTACCCACCCATCGCCACCACTTTCAAACCCCAGCCTACGCCCTATACCTACGGCCCCCTTCCTACATTCATTTACGGGTCTTCGGATGTGCGTGTTACCCGAACACATCATCAACTCGTCCCCACAAGCTTACTCTTCGATCCACAAAGTGCCTCTTCCTCGGGTACCCGTCCGACTTCCGCGGGTACCGGGGTGTCGACTGTGACGAGACTTTCAGCCCTGTAGTCAAACCGGCTACTATTCACACTGTCCTTAGTCTCGCTGTTTCTCGAAGGTAGCCAATTCATCAGTTGGACGTAAAGAATGCTTTTCTTCACGGCAACCTTCAAGAAACCATTTACATGTTTCAACCGCTCGGTTTCACGGACACCACCTATCCTAATCATGTTTGCAAACTAACAAAATCTCTCTATGGTGTGAAACAGGCACCTCGGGCATGGTACGAGAGATTTGCAACATACATTACTCGGTGTGGTTTCCGCAGCACTGTGAGTGACAACTCACTATTTGTCTTCTACAAAGGTGATAAACAAGCATTCCTTCTCTTATACGTGGACGACATCATACTTACTGCATCGGATACAGGGTTCCTCCGTCACATTATCCGTCTTCTCTCACAAAATTTTGCCATGACGGATTTGGGATCCCTTCATCACTTTCTCGGGATTCGTGTTGAACATCAGAATGGGAGCTTATTTTTGTCACAAAATACATATGCCGCTAAAATCTTGTCTCGAGCTAACATGTCAGATTGGAAACCGTCAACCATTCCTGTCAACACTGCCTCCAAGCTCAGCGCCACCCAGGGTCAATTGCTACCGGACAGGACTCTATATAGATAGCTTGCTGGTGCCTTGCAATACTTGACATTTACACGCCCAGATCTTACGTATGCGGTGCAACAGTTGTGCTTATTCATGCACGCCCCCCGGGACATACATTTCAATTTCATGAAGCGGGTCCTTCGTTATGTCAAAGGTACACTTGATCATGGGCTCACCATCACCCCCTCCAAATCGCATAATCTCACTGCTTATTATGATGCCGATTAGGGGGGCTGTCCAGATTCACGGCGTTCCACCTCGGTCTACTGCGTCTTTATTGGTGATAATCTTGTCTCATGGTCGTCCAAACGACAGCTGACCATTTCCCGGTCTAGTGTCGAGGCCGAATATCGGGGTGTTGCTAATGCCGTTGCAGAGACTTCTTGGCTTCGAAATGTACGACTTGAACTATCTCTCCCTACGCGTCGGGCAACGGTAATTTATTGCGATAACATTTCAGCTGTCTACTTATCTGGTAATCCGGTGCAACATCAACGGACGAAGCACGTAGAACTTGACATTCATTTTATTCGCGAAAAGGTTCGGATTGGTCAGGTCAAAGTTCTCCACATTCCCGCCGATTACCAGTATTCGGATATCTTCACCAAGGGTCTACCTCGCCTATTGTTTCGACGTTTTCGATCCAGCTTGGGCGTTCGTCCTCCTCCCGCTCCAAACTGAGGAGGTGTATTAGACTATGTATATTTGGTGTATATTTCCTATTTATAGGTTGATTTGTTTCCTTGTATTTATCACCGTAATTTAGGCTAGGTAGTTATGAGTCATTGTATATATTCAATTGTGATGTAATGCATAATCAATCGATTGATTCCATATGTTAACACACCCATCTCCTAAATTTCAATGGGGGTTCTTAGTGATGGGATGGAATCCTTTGATTGCTTTCTGAAAATGATTGTTGAGTGCTAGAATTATGTAATTGCTTAAATGGGATCGAGTGAAATGATTTCATGATGAATTTATTATCTTTGGTGTAAATCACATGTTGTACGGAAGTAAGATTAATTGACAAATGGTAGTGCATATCAAGTGTTCGATGAAATGTCTAAATGAACCATTAAATGAGTTAGTGAAGATTTGATCATTTTAATTTGACTATGAGATAGTGAAATAATAGCTACTTGGTGTATGTAACCATGATTGGGGATGATTCATGTAAGTATGGTAGATGGGATTGGTTGTAAAGCTTGGTTGCACATTAGGTGCATGTTTACTAAATACCCACATTGTGCACAACATGTTAAAAGTTACGTTGAGTGGTTAATATGTGGTATGTCGAACTTGTAATAGTATGCTAAGTTGTAATACTAAAGCATTCATAAACTTCAGGTGAAGGAGGTGAAGGTGCTGGCTCAAGCAAGGGCAAAGGAAAGGCTTAATCAGGTAACACACAAATGTTAAATTAAGCGTTATGTGGTCAATGAAATTTCCACCGGTTGCATAAAACTAGTGATCATATGATTCTTAAAGTTATCTTTAAATGAAGCTAACATGATAGTTGACGATAATTGGATGGTAATGAGGATGATCGTGTTGCATCCTCTTTACTAGAAATGGTGGATCTTAGATCCCTTAGTTGTAAAGTTGGAGAATGGAGGAATTAGGGTGATGGTCATTCTGTGCTCCAACTTGGAAGTTGGGAGCTTGAATCCAAATTCCGATGTAAACTAGAG
Organism: Deinandra increscens subsp. villosa; assembly: GCA_039602395.1. Taxonomy (NCBI): domain Eukaryota; kingdom Viridiplantae; phylum Streptophyta; class Magnoliopsida; order Asterales; family Asteraceae; genus Deinandra; species Deinandra increscens. The sequence goes on along the minus strand of JBCNJP010000027.1, from coordinate 115,748,027 downwards.
TTGATGCTGTTTGAGGTTTTCACCCAATTCAAACTCATAGAGTGTAGGTGAACATATTCCTATAAGTGGTCATATGCATATTTGTAGAATATAAGATTGTTGATTTTAACCTTTATTTACAAAATTGACTACATACATAGGTGCAGGGCTTTTATCTAGAGTATATGACTCATGATTATGGAGTTTGGGTAAGTGGTTGTGAAAATAAACACTAACGGGTCAACGGGTTGGTAAGAAATCCGAGAAATTAATCAAATCTCATGGTTGTTGGTTATATTTTTCACATGTTTATGATAATTAACATAACGGAGGTTGTTTGGTTGAATTAGTGGTAGGAGAGTTAAGTTTGGAGTCCTTTTGAGAATTCTGGCCAAATTGGAAATCCTGGAAATTTGGCTAAGTAAGAAAACAGGGGAAATTTCGTCAGATCCCTGGAAATACAGTTCCAGGCGTATCGCCTGGAACATCAAATGTCCCAAGCGATACGCTAGCTACCTCGCGATACGCGAGGGGTAATTTCGCCTGAAATTGTTTATTTGATGTTTGCTTGATGTAATCTTAGCATTTGTTTACATTTTATTGAGTTTGTCCTCCACAGTCACTGACGTGTTACTAGTATTGTGGTAGGTAATGTTTTGGGAGGCTCAAGTGAATGATCAAGCCTTACGATGAAGAACCGAACACTCAAGATGTGATTAGGGTGCTTATGTTTTGTGAAAAGAATTCCCTTTATCGTTATGATAAAACCTAAATGGTGTCGTGTATGACAACCAACACTTTAACTAATCTTTTGTAAGTATGTCATGGGTAATTATTTAGTAGTGGGTTGTTATAATACTGGGACCAAATGAATTGACGTTATCTTTTGAAAAGAAAATGGGTATGGGTGTTACATAAGTGTTATTGATCACGTAATTGATCGGTATGATTCTAAACATGTCTGACCACGACCATACAAAAATATGTGTATTATCAAAGCCAATGTGCTTGAATTTCCAAGTTTGGTGAAAAATTGACCAACTTGTACTAAAATTAATCTTGGTATTGGTTTGAAATTAACCAACTTGAAAGAAAATGAATTCTTGAGTTCGGGTGGAAAATTGACCCAATTCGGATAAAATTGGAAATTTTGAGTTCGGGTGGAATTTTGACCGATAGAAGTCAAATTTAGGTACTAGGTGTGTCATCATCAAATTTGTTGAAATTAACTGGTACTTGTGTTATAAATTCAAAATGTATCTTCCTGGTAGGTTACTGGTGGCATGCATGCATTTTTTTGTTCTCTTTTTAAGTTTTGTAGTTAAATAGTAAATTTTTATATCTTGGTAAATTTTTCTGGACTTAGAAATTTTTTAATTGTTTGGTGTTTTTCATGAAGTCCGCTAAGAACAAATTTTTCTTAGCGAACTTGTTTTTGTGTGAGTCTTTTGTATATGTTGAGAAGTCCGCTAAGTTGAACTTGTCCTTAGCGAACTTCTCCTGTGTTTTATTTTTGTTTAAGTGTTTGAGAAGTCCTCTAAGAAGGATTTTGCCTTAGCGAACTTCTCCACTTACATTTTAAGTCTACTGAGGTTAAAACTGTTCTTAGCGAACTTGTTTATACCTTAGCGGACTTCTTTTTTACTTAGAAATTTTTCTGTATCAAGTTCAAGTTTGGCCTTAGCGTACTTGTTTTGCCTTAGCGAACTTCCTAACTTAGCGAACTTCTCTTAGGCTTAGCGTACTTGTTTTGCCTTAGCGAACTTCCTAACTTAGCGAACTTCTCTCAAGCTTAGCGTACTTGTCCTTAGCCTTAGCGGACTTCCTGGGTTAGCGAATTTCATTTAGGCTTAGCGTACTTCTCTGAGGCCTTAGCGAACTTGTTTTAAATAACTCTCCCTTTAGCGTACTTGTTTCGGTCTGCTAATACTTAGCGGACTTGGAGACAGTTAGCGAACTTCTTTAATTATAGATATTTTTAAGTTCGCTAAACCCTACACTATATAAAGGAGACTTAGTCATTTTTCCTCACTCACGCATTCAAAAACACACAACCGCTCTCAAAAATACAAACCGGCGACTCTCTACCTCCTCACTGTTCGATCGAAATCCATCGTATCTCTCTCGAATCTATTGTTCTAATTGCAATTAGGGTTGATTCACACACTCTCCTTGCATTCACAGGTTTGTTTTCATGAGTATTTTGGTTGATTTTGGTCTCGGTGATGATGATGAGCCGTGGGTTCGGTTCTCAAATCTTTTAGGGTTCTAATGTTTCTAAATTGATGTAATTACAGATTTCTTTCATCTTTACTTGATCCTAATTCACTTGTGCTCAAGTTAAATGTATGTGAATCTAAACTCTCATTTATAATTTTGAATCCGAGAACATTGTGTTCTGGGGAGTGTTTAAATGTGTTTTGAGCATAAAATTCCTTTGAGTGTTTCACAACAGTTGGTTGCTATTATGTACTTATTAATCAATTTGAACCCTAATGGTTGTCTAGATTGATATAAAAAAAATAAGAAGTAGTAATGCCTGTGAGTTTACTTTTAGCTACTTTGAAGTTTCAATTTAGTTTCACTCATGATTGGCTTGACTTAATGAATTCCACATTGTGTTGAAATTATATTGTCTCCAATCAAAGTTTATTATTCTTTATTATCCATAACTACAAATTGATTGAGACATAAAACTTGAGAATCTGCTGATAACTGGTGATTAGTCTAGTCACTCATCACATTGATAGATTAAGTTTAAAGTTTCTCAAGTTATGCCTTTAAGTTCATATTGCCTATATCTTTATGTGTTTGTCTAAAATTTTGAAGTCTAACATAACTTGTCTGATCACAAAAACAGAAATTCTTACTGTTGAGAGATTTATCAAGAGCATTGCGTCTTTTTCATTGATCTTAGCAAACCATAGATCATCAAAAAGGTATGTTATTCTATTAAATGGCAATGTGAGTTAAGACTCAATTTTGGCTACACAGGGGCAATCCTTATCTTATTTTAGTTAATCTGATGCTTACTTGATTTCTAATACAACTTGCTTGATCCCAACAGATAACTCACTGAGTCATTGAGAAATTCAATTCATCTTATATTAGATCTTAGTCATCAATAGATCTTCAGAAAGGTATGTGTTTCTCAATACAAGCATTCATGTTATTAATTAGGTAGTGCATCACCTTATTTTTATTTTTGTGTGCTTATGTGTCTCTCTCTGTGTAAATTGACATCCAATTGAGCCTAACACTGGTGGTTTAGACTTGTTAAGATCCACATGGGTCTGAAACAGGTCAATAACTCAGGTGGACGGATCTTGGACACAGTTAACACTAAGATAGACATAATTGAATGTCTTGACCTATCTACGTTGATTTGACCATCTTTGTGACTAATTGAGAGCATAACTACATAGGATGTGATCTATGATACCTCTAAGGTTCATATGAACTGTCTTAGGTATTTAAGCTCTTCATGAACACTCATTTGGTCATTTTGACTTTAATAAGTCAAATCGTGCATGAAATTGTTTTTATGAGACTTATGTGACTGTATTAGCTTGAATGTGAATTTGGTGATTTGGGTATGTGTTAATTGATCCATACATGCTTGTATTTGTGTGTTAGGATTAAATGTGACATGTAATGGCTCCATTTAATCTATTAAGCTTACATAATCACATCTTGTCCTTTAAATGATCGAATTGGAACAATTGACCCGTTAGGATCTCTTACTTGCTTATAAGTGTTACACTTATTACTTGCATCTAATTGGTCTTTGAATTTTTAGTTTGTTTATATTCCAACTTTCATGTCTTACATTTAAAGCACTGTTTTTAACTAAGTTCTTTCTTGTTATAATCATATGATATCAAATCAAGGAGTTCACAAGCTCGGGTGGAACCAAGTCCCAATGTGACTTTCCCTGAACTGACTTGACAAACTGGGACAACCTAAACTTCTAGGTGTTGATCCTAGTGTGCCAAGCCCTCCTTTGATTGATATCTATGACTATTGTTGAGACCAAGTAGTAGAATTCTCATTGAAACTCTCCTTGACCCTCCAACAAATCAGAATTTAGTTAACTTAATCTTCATTTGGGTAATTTTTCAATTTTCATGCAAAACATTCAATTAAGTCAATGTTAATGGAGATTTAGATCTAGCTCCTTGGTTTTCCAGATTTTATTACTTCACACACAACTGTTATTTTTCCTAAAATACTTACATTTGTTAATCATGACATTCCGGTTGCTTGTGATCATTTTGAAGTATATGCACTATATGAGTTAGTTTATGTCATTAATACTCAAATGAAAAGCTCTGTCACTATCACGGGTTTAGTGTGACATGACATTCGTCTAGTGTTGAATTAGATGTAATCTTTTAATTCTATATGTGCAGATGCCTCCCAGACAAGCTGCAGAAGCTTTAGAGTATGGTCGCCTGCACAACGGAAGGTGCATATTTAACAAAAACAAGGAAGGTGCTGACGAGCAAGCCCTTGATCTTATGCTACAATCAAGCTGGGCAACGGCCATGCAGATTAACCCTTTTATCTACAAGGGTATTATTGAAGCATTCTGGTACAATGCTGAATCTGCAGAACTGAATGATGGAACAAACGTGATAAGGTCTAGAATTTAGAATATTGAAGTTGAGATTACTGAGCATGTTGAACACTCGTTGAGTCCAGTGAATGTGATCTCTTTAGAAGCTGAGGAAGGTGATGACACCAATGATGATGAATCTAACTCCTTAAGCTCAGATGACAGCCCTGCTCAAACTGAAGAGGTTCACCCTCGAAAAAGGCAAAGGACTGGAGAATCTTCCAGGGCGTCGACGAATCTGACACAACAATCATCATCAGATGAAAGCTATAAGCCGTCCAAGGATGACTTAGATGAAGATGACTCTTCGGTGTCTCTCGATCAAGAGGATTCTATCTATGCTCTTGCAGCTGAGACTGAAAGTCCTCCTAAGTTAACTTTAAGCAAACTTACAATTACTGCTGATGATCGTAATCAATCGTCTGAGTTACTCACGGTAAGAGCTATAAGAAGCAAGTCCTGCACAGAAAAACTCCAAGTCAGAAGAAAACCCGGTTCCACAGATAAGTATGAAGTTGTTGGTTCATCTAGCAGTTAACTGGATACAACTTTGGCTACAACACCTGTTTCTCCATCTCCTACTGATCACAGTGATAGGATTGATATGGATATGAGACCTCTGGAGATCATAGATGAAGATGCTGTTGTTACCACTAACCCCTCTGGTACTATGACTACAAGCCCAACAGTTTATGAATCTGAGAAGATGATGGAACTACAAGCTGAGATTCAAAGACTAAACGATCACCCCAATTGGTCTATACAAGTGGCTAACCAGAAGATCAATGAACAGTCACTTTTAATTGCTGAACAGGCAGCTGAGATTCAAAGACTAAAGGATTTGTTAAGCAAATCAGGTGAAGACAAACAACATAGGGACAAACCAGATGGTGATGATGTTGGTGATAAAGAAAGTGAGTTGCCTGAAGACCAGCCTCAAACTAATCAGGAAACTGATGGCGATAATACTCAAGATCCTATTTCTTCTACAACCATGCCTGCTGATAAAGACTCTACATGTGCTCAAGACACCTCAAGCCCCCTGCATGACAGTGATTTCGAGTTTGATGAAGATACGTTCACAGAAGGAGATGGACTGAACTCCTCAGACGATCCTCAGACGATGATGAATCTTTCGTCAACAGTCTCCTTCATGACGAGCCTGTAGATGAAACTCTGGATTCAATCAAGAAGCTTGCTCCTGTGCCATAGAATCTGAAACTTCCAAGATTTTCACAGGCAGCCAAGGCACTTTCTATTGAGGGAACTTCAAATGAGGAAGCTGCTGATGCATCTGCTTTAAATCTTCAACTCTCTCTTGTACCCTCCTTTCAGACTTCAACTGACACATCCACTGCCTTAGTTCCCTTGACTGAAGGAGTCCGTCACATGCACGTTGACCCGGCCTTCCTAGATTTTGCTATGGCCAACTTCAGGGAATACTATGCAGACTAGATCTACTCGAGAAGAAACTCTTTGGTATATTGATCGAGTCAATCAAAGATGACACTGGTGAAGTCTCTTATGAGGAACATCCATATTCTGTAGATTTCAGTGATGAAGAAGACATGAATGAGCTAGAAGAACGTATGCATGTGCTCATGAATGATGCCAATCCACTGAACTACATTGATCTGGATCTGATCGAGAGTGAAGATGAAGAAATGGAACCTCTGTTTCCCACTCCTATTCAAGTAAAGAAGGAGGTGGATGATATATATGTACAGGTTTCACTTTCTGAACTTAAGAAGACTTCAGCTAAGGCTTCTGCTTTGGATATTGCTCCCCATGTTCCAGGTTCTATACCTGCAGATGCCAATATCATCAACCTTGAATCAAGTGCTGCCCAAGAATCTGAGAGTCAATCTGTTCCTACAGTATCGACTGAGCAAAGCTTCCGTGATCAAATCTTTGAAGCCTCCTATATGCACTTCTCCTCTGAGTCTGACACTGAAGATGAACCTAATGTGATTGCAACTCAAGAGCCTGCGGTTACAGAACAACCTGGTCCTTCTACCGAGGATAGAGGAAAAAGGATCTTAACTCCTGAAGAAATTGCTAAAGAGCATCGTAAAAGAGAAGCTGAGAAAGAAAGATCCCGTAGAGCGCTTATTGATGAAACTCACCGGGAACAAAATAGACTTCTCGAGGAAAAGGCTGAAGCACTCAAGAGATATGAATCTAACCATCCTCCAGCTGTCATGTATGCAAAAGGGTCCAGCACTTTGCCAGAACATTCAGAATCAATCAGAACAGATGAACCTTTGATCCGCGTTGTCACAAACTTAGAGGGCACCAATGTGGATGCTGATGACAACTCTGTTACAGCCAACATGGTTAGAACTCTGATAAAAGACAACTTCTCATTGAAATATCTGATGAGTCTCACTGACACTGAGTTAACCAGGTTATACACCGATGAGGAGAGGTTGAATTCTCACCTACCTCAAAATCAAACTGTTGATGCACAATCTGATCTCCTAGCTGATATCTTTGCCGACACAACCAAGACTGTGGACTTCCTTCCCATCCGTGATCATCTCTCTGATCTTACCCTTGACATCGGCAACACATACATTCCTCCTCCAGAGAACTCGTCCGTTGACCCTGTAGGTCGAGAAATAACAACTAATCACGATATTTTAATCACAAACGAGTGCGGAAACCTCGTAGGTGATTGATTCAAGATAGAGAAGAGAAGAAACACGAAGAATATGATTATTAAACACTAAAAACTTGATCTTTGCACACAAGAAACCTTGTCGGGTACAAAACAAGAAATCGTAAACTTGAACTCTCTCTCTAGTTTATGATTACGATCATAAACACCTCCTTGGCTCTCCTCTCAATCATAAACTCGCAGCCCCTAATGAGGAGGTCAAGTGGGGTTTATATAGGCATATATCAAACAAACCGGAAGGTATTGAAACTTAATTATTGGTCTTAGAACATATTTATATATATAATAAGTGTATATGAGTTCAAAATTGATAAATGAATTAATTATTAAATAAATTATTAAAACCCTAATTTACCTATAAAGGGTAAAATGGTCTTTTATCAAATAAGACCTAACACTCCTTAAGTTCCTGTGGATCATAAACCCAATAGTAAACCCAATCCCAATCATAAACTAGCCTAAATACAATAACCAAACTAGCCTATGATTCTAATTAAACCCTCTAAGCCCAGCCCAACTTATTTAATATTACAAGCCTCATAATCTAGCCTCAACAATCTTCCCCTAGGCTTGTGATATTAAATGTCTTCAATCTCTGAAATTCTTCTTCTTGACAGGCGGCAAAGATGTTGATGAAGATTCTTTCCACAGAGATCTTCATTGGGTTTCATGACGGGCACTTGGGACTTCCTCTTGATCAGCATCAGCTCGAACTTCTTGAAATGAACAAGTTAATGAGATGGAGGATTCTCATTGACTTCCTTCTTTTGAAAGAACTAGTTCTTGCTAAATCTTCGGTAACTGTCTTGAATCTCTAAAAATTAGAGGGTAAATTTTGAAAACCACCTAACTTTAGAGAACTTGATTGTTCATCTTCAAACTTCATGATCTCTGACTGCTCTCTGTATCATTTTCTATTTCAAAGATTTGATTTGAAATCTTCAGCTTCCCCTAAACTTGTGAGCATTTTCTTTGAAAAACTTTTGAAAAACTTGTAAAGACACCAACAACTTCCCCTGAACAGTTGCTTATTTAGATGGAAGTCTTGTCCGGCTGGTTCTTTAACTTTGAGCAGCAGCAGCATCAGCAGCATTTTTCTCTCATCAACCTGTTTGACACACATTTGAAAAAATATACTGTGACATCCGAGAATTCCAAGGTTAACTTCCGTTAGACAATCTCCGTTAGTTACGTTATAAGTGTTAACTTAGTAACTAATACTTAACTAGGCCGAATACGTCCACGACCTCTGGTTGATCACCGAACCCGACCATATGTGTTATGTGT